>CAWVNZ010001587.1:0-39193 GCA_963930735.1 Dioctria linearis | reverse complement strand
ATTATTTTTTGAATAATTTACTATAGAAAAGGCAATCCCTGGCGCACTTAAAATTTGCGACAGTAGAAAATTATTTTTTGAATAATTTACTATAGAAAAGGCAATCCATGGCGTAATTAAAATTTGCGACAGTTAAAAATTATTTTTTGAATAATTTACTATAGAAAAGGCAATCCCTGGCGCAATTAAAATTTGCGACAGTAAAAAATTATTTTTTGAATAATTTACTATAGAAAAGGCAATCCCTGGCGTAATTAAAATTTGCGACAGTAGAAAATTATTTTTTGAATAATTTACTATAGAAAAGGCAATCCCTGGCGCACTTAAAATTTGCGACAGTAAAAAATTATTTTGTGAGAAATTTACTATAGAAAAGGCAATCCCTGGGATATTTAAAATTTGCGACAGTAGAAAATTATTTTTTGAATAATTTACTATAGAAAAGGCAATCCCTGGCGTATTTAAAATTTGCGACCGTAAAAAATTATTTTTTGAATAATTTACTATAGAAAAGGCAATCCCTGGCGCAATTAAAATTTGCGACAGTAGAAAATTATTTTTTGAATAATTTACTATAGAAAAGGCAATCCCTGGCGCACTTAAAATTTGCGACAGTAAAAAATTATTTTTTGAATAATTTACTATAGATAAGGCAACCTGGCGTAATTAAAATTTGCGACAGTAAAAAATTATTTTTTGAATAATTTACTATAAAAAAGGCAATCCCTGTCGTAATTAAAATTTGCGACAATAAAAAATTATTTTTTGAATAATTTACTATAGAAAAGGCAATCCCTGGCGTAATTAAAATTTGCGACAGTAGAAAAATTATTTTTTGAATAATTTACTATAGAAAAGACAATCCCTGGCGCAATTAAAATTTGCGACAGTATAAAATTATTTTTTGAATAATTTACTATAGAAAAGGTAATCCCTGGCGCACTTAAAATTTGCGACAGTAAAAAATTATTTTTTGAATAATTTACTATAGAAAAGGCAATCCCTGGCGTAATTAAAACTTGCGATAGTAAAAAATTATTTTTTGAAAAATTTACTATAGAAAAGGCAATCCCTGGCGCAATTAAAATTTGCGACAGTAGAAAATTATTTTTTGAATAATTTACTATAGAAAATGCAATCCCTGGCGCAATTAAAATTTGAGACAGTATAAAATTATTTTTTGAATAATTTACTATAGAAAAGGCAATCCCTGGCGCACTTAAAATTTGCGACAGTAGAAAATTATTTTTTGAATAATTTACTATAGAAAAGGCAATCCCTGGCGTAGTTAAAATTTGCGACAGTAGAAAATTATTTTTTGAATAATTTACTATAGAAAAGGCAATCCCTGGGATATTTAAAATTTGCGACAGTAAAAAATTATTTTTTGAATAATTTAGTATAGAAAAGGCAATCCCTGGCGCAATTAAAATTTGCGACAGTATAAAATTATTTTTTGAATAATTTACTATAGAAAAGGCAATCCCTGGCGCACTTAAAATTTGCGACAGTAGAAAATTATTTTTTGAATAATTTACTATAGAAAAGGCAATCCATGGCGTAATTAAAATTTGCGACAGTTAAAAATTATTTTTTGAATAATTTACTATAGAAAAGGCAATCCCTGGCGCAATTAAAATTTGCGACAGTAAAAAATTATTTTTTGAATAATTTACTATAGAAAAGGCAATCCCTGGCGTAATTAAAATTTGCGACAGTAGAAAATTATTTTTTGAATAATTTACTATAGAAAAGGCAATCCCTGGCGCACTTAAAATTTGCGACAGTAAAAAATTATTTTGTGAGAAATTTACTATAGAAAAGGCAATCCCTGGGATATTTAAAATTTGCGACAGTAGAAAATTATTTTTTGAATAATTTACTATAGAAAAGGCAATCCCTGGCGTATTTAAAATTTGCGACCGTAAAAAAATTATTTTTTGAATAATTTACTATAGAAAAGGCAATCCCTGGCGCAATTAAAATTTGCGACAGTAGAAAATTATTTTTTGAATAATTTACTATAGAAAAGGCAATCCCTGGCGCACTTAAAATTTGCGACAGTAAAAAATTATTTTTTGAATAATTTACTATAGATAAGGCAATCCCTGGCGCACTTAAAATTTGCGACAGTAGAAAATTATTTTTTGAATAATTTACTATAGAAAAGGCAGGCGTAGTTAAAATTTGCGACAGTAGAAAATTATTTTTTGAATAATTTACTATAGAAAAGGCAATCCCTGGGATATTTAAAATTTGCGACAGTAAAAAATTATTTTTTGAAAAATTTACTATAGAAAAGGCAATCCCTGGCGTAATTAAAACTTGCGATAGTAAAAAATTATTTTTTGAAAAATTTACTATAGAAAAGGCAATCCCTGGCGCAATTAAAATTTGCGACAGTAGAAAATTATTTTTTGAATAATTTACTATAGAAAATGCAATCCCTGGCGCAATTAAAATTTGAGACAGTATAAAATTATTTTTTGAATAATTTACTATAGAAAAGGCAATCCCTGGCGTAATTAAAATTTGCGACAGTATAAAATTATTTTTTGAATAATTTACTATAGAAAGGGTAATCCCTGGCGCACTTAAAATTTGCGACAGTAAAAAATTATTTTTTGAATAATTTAGTATAGAAAAGGCAATCCCTGGCGCAATTAAAATTTGCGACAGTATAAAATTATTTTTTGAATAATTTACTATAGAAAAGGCAATCCCTGGCGCACTTAAAATTTGCGAGAGTAGAAAATTATTTTTTGAATAATTTACTATAGAAAAGGCAATCCCTGGCGCACTTAAAATTTGCGACAGCAGAAAATTATTTTTTGAATAATTTACTATAGAAAAGGCAATCCCTGGCGTAATTAAAACTTGCGATAGTAAAAAATTATTTTTTTGAAAAATTTACTATAGAAAAGGCAATCCCTGGCGCAATTAAAATTTGCGACAGTAGAAAATTATTTTTTGAATAATTTACTATAGAAAAGGCAATCCCTGGCGCACTTAAAATTTGCGACAGTAAAAAATTATTTTTTGAATAATTTACTATAGATAAGGCAATCCCTGGCGCACTTAAAATTTGCGACAGTAGAAAATTATTTTTTGAATAATTTACTATAGAAAAGGCAATCCCTGGCGTAGTTAAAATTTGCGACAGTAGAACATTATTTTTTGAATAATTTACTATAGAAAAGGCAATCCCTGGGATATTTAAAATTTGCGACAGTAAAAAATTATTTTTTGAAAAATTTACTATAGAAAAGGCAATCCCTAGCGTAATTAAAATTTGCGACAGTAGAAAATTATTTTTTGAATAATTTACTATAGAAAAGGCAATCCCTGGCGCACTTAAAATTTGCGACAGTAAAAAATTATTTTGTGAGAAATTTACTATAGAAACGGCAATCCCTGGGATATTTAAAATTTGCGACAGTAGAAAATTATTTTTTGAATAATTTACTATAGAAAAGGCAATCCCTGGCGTATTTAAAATTTGCGACCGTAAAAAATTATTTTTTGAATAATTTACTATAGAAAAGGCAATCCCTGGCGCAATTAAAATTTGCGACAGTAGAAAATTATTTTTTGAATAATTTACTATAGAAAAGGCAATCCCTGGCGCACTTAAAATTTGCGACAGTAAAAAATTATTTTTTGAATAATTTACTATAGATAAGGCAATCCCTGGCGCACTTAAAATTTGCGACAGTAGAAAATTATTTTTTGAATAATTTACTATAGAAAAGGCAATCCCTGGCGTAGTTAAAATTTGCGACAGTAGAAAATTATTTTTTGAATAATTTACTATAGAAAAGGCAATCCCTGGGATATTTAAAATTTGCGACAGTAAAAAATTATTTTTTGAAAAATTTACTATAGAAAAGGCAATCCCTGGCGTAATTAAAACTTGCGATAGTAAAAAATTATTTTTTGAAAAATTTACTATAGAAAAGGCAATCCCTGCGCAATTAAAATTTGCGACAGTAGAAAATTATTTTTTGAATAATTTACTATAGAAAATGCAATCCCTGGCGCAATTAAAATTTGAGACAGTATAAAATTATTTTTTGAATAATTTACTATAGAAAAGGCAATCCCTGGCGCACTTAAAATTTGCGACAGTAAAAAATTATTTTTTGAATAATTTACTATAGATAAGGCAATCCCTGGCGCACTTAAAATTTGCGACAGTAGAAAATTATTTTTTGAATAATTTACTATAGAAAAGGCAATCCCTGGCGTAGTTAAAATTTGCGACAGTAGAAAATTATTTTTTGAATAATTTACTATAGAAAAGGCAATCCCTGGGATATTTAAAATTTGCGACAGTAAAAAATTATTTTTTGAAAAATTTACTATAGAAAAGGCAATCCCTGGCGTAATTAAAACTTGCGATAGTAAAAAATTATTTTTTGAAAAATTTACTATAGAAAAGGCAATCCCTGGCGCAATTAAAATTTGCGACAGTAGAAAATTATTTTTTGAATAATTTACTATAGAAAATGCAATCCCTGGCGCAATTAAAATTTGAGACAGTATAAAATTATTTTTTGAATAATTTACTATAGAAAAGGCAATCCCTGGCGTAATTAAAATTTGCGACAGTATAAAATCATTTTTTGAATAATTTACTATAGAAAAGGTAATCCCTGGCGCACTTAAAATTTGCGACAGTAAAAAATTATTTTTTGAATAATTTAGTATAGAAAAGGCAATCCCTGGCGCAATTAAAATTTGCGACAGTATAAAATTATTTTTTGAATAATTTACTATAGAAAAGGCAATCCCTGGCGCACTTAAAATTTGCGACAGTAGAAAATTATTTTTTGAATAATTTACTATAGAAAAGGCAATCCCTGGCGCACTTAAAATTTGCGACAGTAGAAAATTATTTTTTGAATAATTTACTATAGAAAAGGCAATCCCTGGGATATTTAAAATTTGCGACAGTAAAAAATTATTTTTTGAATAATTTACTATAGAAAAGGCAATCCCTGGCGTAATTAAAAATTGCGACAGTAAAAAATTATTTTTTGAATAATTTACTATAGAAAAGGCAATCCCTGGCGTAATTAAAATTTGCGACAGTAGAAAATTATTTTTTGAATAATTTACTATAGAAAAGGCAATCCCTGGCGCAATTAAAATTTGCGACAGTATAAAATTATTTTTTGAATAATTTACTATAGAAAAGGCAATCCCTGGCGTAATTAAAATTTGCGACAGTATAAAATTATTTTTTGAATAATTTACTATAGAAAAGGCAATCCC
The DNA here is from genome assembly GCA_963930735.1 of Dioctria linearis. Lineage (NCBI taxonomy): Eukaryota > Metazoa > Arthropoda > Insecta > Diptera > Asilidae > Dioctria > Dioctria linearis. The sequence continues at coordinate 33,916 of CAWVNZ010001587.1, read as the reverse complement.
TGGCGCACTTAAAATTTGCGACAATAAAAAATTATTTTTTGAATAATTTACTACAGAAAAGGCAATCCCTGGCGTAATTAAAATTTGCGACAGTTGAAAATTATTTTTTGAATAATTTACTATAGAAAAGGCAATCCCTGGCGCAATTAAAATTTGCGACAGTAAAAAATTATTTTTTGCAAAATTTACTATAGAAAAGGCAATCCCTGGCGTAATTAAAATTTGCGACAGTAGAAAATTATTTTTTGAATAATTTACTATAGAAAAGGCAATCCCTGGCGTATTTAAAATTTGCGACTCTATAAAATTAATTTTTGAAAAATTTACTACATAAAAGGCAATCCCTGGCGTAATTAAAATTTGCGACAGTAAAAAATTATTTTTTGAATAATTTACTATAAAAAAGGCAATCCCTGTCGTAATTAAAATTTGCGACAATAAAAAATTATTTTTTGAATAATTTACTATAGAAAAGGCAATCCCTGGCGTAATTAAAATTTGCGACAGTAGAAAATTATTTTTTGAATAATTTACTATAGAAAAGACAATCCCTGGCGCAATTAAAATTTGCGACAGTATAAAATTATTTTTTGAATAATTTACTATAGAAAAGGTAATCCCTGGCGCACTTAAAATTTGCGACAGTAAAAAATTATTTTTTGAATAATTTACTATAGAAAAGGCAATCCCTGGCGTAATTAAAACTTGCGATAGTAAAAAATTATTTTTTGAAAAATTTACTATAGAAAAGGCAATCCCTGGCGCAATTAAAATTTGCGACAGTAGAAAATTATTTTTTGAATAATTTACTATAGAAAATGCAATCCCTGGCGCAATTAAAATTTGAGACAGTATAAAATTATTTTTTGAATAATTTACTATAGAAAAGGCAATCCCTGGCGCACTTAAAATTTGCGACAGTAGAAAATTATTTTTTGAATAATTTACTATAGAAAAGGCAATCCCTGGCGTAGTTAAAATTTGCGACAGTAGAAAATTATTTTTTGAATAATTTACTATAGAAAAGGGAATCCCTGGGATATTTAAAATTTGCGACAGTAAAAAATTATTTTTTGAATAATTTAGTATAGAAAAGGCAATCCCTGGCGCAATTAAAATTTGCGACAGTATAAAATTATTTTTTGAATAATTTACTATAGAAAAGGCAATCCCTGGCGCACTTAAAATTTGCGACAGTAGAAAATTATTTTTTGAATAATTTACTATAGAAAAGGCAATCCATGGCGTAATTAAAATTTGCGACAGTTAAAAATTATTTTTTGAATAATTTACTATAGAAAAGGCAATCCCTGGCGCAATTAAAATTTGCGACAGTAAAAAATTATTTTTTGAATAATTTACTATAGAAAAGGCAATCCCTGGCGTAATTAAAATTTGCGACAGTAGAAAATTATTTTTTGAATAATTTACTATAGAAAAGGCAATCCCTGGCGCACTTAAAATTTGCGACAGTAAAAAATTATTTTGTGAGAAATTTACTATCGAAAAGGCAATCCCTGGGATATTTAAAATTTGCGACAGTAGAAAATTATTTTTTGAATAATTTACTATAGAAAAGGCAATCCCTGGCGTATTTAAAATTTGCGACCGTAAAAAATTATTTTTTGAATAATTTACTATAGAAAGGGCAATCCCTGGCGCAATTAAAATTTGCGACAGTAGAAAATTATTTTTTGAATAATTTACTATAGAAAAGGCAATCCCTGGCGCACTTAAAATTTGCGACAGTAAAAAATTATTTTTTGAATAATTTACTATAGATAAGGCAATCCCTGGCGCACTTAAAATTTGCGACAGTAGAAAATTATTTTTTGAATAATTTACTATAGAAAAGGCAGGCGTAGTTAAAATTTGCGACAGTAGAAAATTATTTTTTTAATAATTTACTATAGAAAAGGCAATCCCTGGGATATTTAAAATTTGCGACAGTAAAAAATTATTTTTTGAAAAATTTACTATAGAAAAGGCAATCCCTGGCGTAATTAAAACTTGCGATAGTAAAAAATTATTTTTTGAAAAATTTACTATAGAAAAGGCAATCCCTGGCGCAATTAAAATTTGCGACAGTAGAAAATTATTTTTTGAATAATTTACTATAGAAAATGCAATCCCTGGCGCAATTAAAATTTGAGACAGTATAAAATTATTTTTTGAATAATTTACTATAGAAAAGGCAATCCCTGGCGTAATTAAAATTTGCGACAGTATAAAATTATTTTTTGAATAATTTACTATAGAAAGGGTAATCCCTGGCGCACTTAAAATTTGCGACAGTAAAAAATTATTTTTTGAATAATTTAGTAGAGAAAAGGCAATCCCTGGCGCAATTAAAATTTGCGACAGTATAAAATTATTTTTTGAATAATTTACTATAGAAAAGGCAATCCCTGGCGCACTTAAAATTTGCGAGAGTAGAAAATTATTTTTTGAATAATTTACTATAGAAAAGGCAATCCCTGGCGCACTTAAAATTTGCGACAGCAGAAAATTATTTTTTGAATAATTTACTATAGAAAAGGCAATCCCTGGCGTAATTAAAACTTGCGATAGTAAAAAATTATTTTTTGAAAAATTTACTATAGAAAAGGCAATCCCTGGCGCAATTAAAATTTGCGACAGTAGAAAATTATTTTTTGAATAATTTACTATAGAAAAGGCAATCCCTGGCGCACTTAAAATTTGCGACAGTAAAAAATTATTTTTTGAATAATTTACTATAGATAAGGCAATCCCTGGCGCACTTAAAATTTGCGACAGTAGAAAATTATTTTTTGAATAATTTACTATAGAAAAGGCAATCCCTGGCGTAGTTAAAATTTGCGACAGTAGAACATTATTTTTTGAATAATTTACTATAGAAAAGGCAATCCCTGGGATATTTAAAATTTGCGACAGTAAAAAATTATTTTTTGAAAAATTTACTATAGAAAAGGCAATCCCTAGCGTAATTAAAATTTGCGACAGTAGAAAATTATTTTTTGAATAATTTACTATAGAAAAGGCAATCCCTGGCGCACTTAAAATTTGCGACAGTAAAAAATTATTTTGTGAGAAATTTACTATAGAAACGGCAATCCCTGGGATATTTAAAATTTGCGACAGTAGAAAATTATTTTTTGAATAATTTACTATAGAAAAGGCAATCCCTGGCGTATTTAAAATTTGCGACCGTAAAAAATTATTTTTTGAATAATTTACTATAGAAAAGGCAATCCCTGGCGCAATTAAAATTTGCGACAGTAGAAAATTATTTTTTGAATAATTTACTATAGAAAAGGCAATCCCTGGCGCACTTAAAATTTGCGACAGTAAAAAATTATTTTTTGAATAATTTACTATAGATAAGGCAATCCCTGGCGCACTTAAAATTTGCGACAGTAGAAAATTATTTTTTGAATAATTTACTATAGAAAAGGCAATCCCTGGCGTAGTTAAAATTTGCGACAGTAGAAAATTATTTTTTGAATAATTTACTATAGAAAAGGCAATCCCTGGGATATTTAAAATTTGCGACAGTAAAAAATTATTTTTTGAAAAATTTACTATAGAAAAGGCAATCCCTGGCGTAATTAAAACTTGCGATAGTAAAAAATTATTTTTTGAAAAATTTACTATAGAAAAGGCAATCCCTGGCGCAATTAAAATTTGCGACAGTAGAAAATTATTTTTTGAATAATTTACTATAGAAAATGCAATCCCTGGCGCAATTAAAATTTGAGACAGTATAAAATTATTTTTTGAATAATTTACTATAGAAAAGGCAATCCCTGGCGTAATTAAAATTTGCGACAGTATAAAATTATTTTTTGAATTATTTACTATAGAAAAGGTAATCCCTGGCGCACTTAAAATTTGCGACAGTAAAAAATTATTTTTTGAATAATTTAGTATAGAAAAGGCAATCCCTGGCGCAATTAAAATTTGCGACAGTATAAAATTATTTTTTGAATAATTTACTATTGAAAAGGCAATCCCTGGCGCACTTAAAATTTGCGACAGTAGAAAATTATATTTTGAATAATTTACTATAGAAAAGGCAATCCCTGGCGCACTTAAAATTTGCGACAGTAGAAAATTATTTTTTGAATAATTTACTATAGAAAAGGCAATCCCTGGGATATTTAAAATTTGCGACAGTAAAAAATTATTTTTTGAATAATTTACTATAGAAAAGGCAATCCCTGGCGTAATTAAAATTTGCGACAGTAAAAAATTATTTTTTGAATAATTTACTATAGAAAAGGCAATCCCTGGCGTAATTAAAATTTGCGACAGTAGAAAATTATTTTTTGAATAATTTACTATAGAAAAGGCAATCCCTGGCGCAATTAAAATTTGCGACAGTATAAAATTATTTTTTGAATAATTTACTATAGAAAAGGCAATCCCTGGCGTAATTAAAATTTGCGACAGTATAAAATTATTTTTTGAATAATTTACTATAGAAAAGGCAATCCCTGGCGCACTTAAAATTTGCGACAATAAAAAATTATTTTTTGAATAATTTACTACAGAAAAGGCAATCCCTGGCGTAATTAAAATTTACGAAAGTTGAAAATTATTTTTTGAATAATTTACTATAGAAAAGGCAATCCCTGGCGCACTTAAAATTTGCGACAGTAAAAAATTATTTTTTGAATAATTTACTATAGATAAGGCAATCCCTGGCGTAATTAAAATTTGCGACAGTAGAAAATTATTTTTTGAATAATTTACTATAGAAAAGGCAATCCCTGGCGTATTTAAAATTTGCGACTCTATAAAATTAATTTTTGAAAAATTTACTACATAAAAGGCAATCCCTGGCGTAATTAAAATTTGCGACAGTAAAAAATTATTTTTTGAATAATTTACTATAAAAAAGGCAATCCCTGTCGTAATTAAAATTTGCGACAATAAAAAATTATTTTTTGAATAATTTACTATAGAAAAGGCAATCCCTGGCGTAATTAAAATTTGCGACAGTAGCAAATTATTTTTTGAATAATTTACTATAGAAAAGACAATCCCTGGCGCAATTAAAATTTGCGACAGTATAAAATTATTTTTTGTATAATTTACTATAGAAAAGGCAATCCCTGGCGCACTTAAAATTTGCGACAGTAGAAAATTATTTTTTGAATAATTTACTATAGAAAAGGCAATCCCTGGCGCACTTAAAATTTGCGACAGTAGAAAATTATTTTTTGAATAATTTACTATAGAAAAGGCAATCCCTGGGATATTTACAATTTGCGACAGTAAAAAATTATTTTTTGAAAAATTTACTATAGAAAAGGCAATCCCTGGCGTAATTAAAACTTGCGATAGTAAAAAATTATTTTTTGAAAAATTTACTATAGAAAAGGCAATCCTTGGCGTAATTAAAATTTGCGACAGTTGAAAATTATTTTTTGAATAATTTACTATAGAAAAGGCAATCCCTGGCGCAATTAAAATTTGCGACAGTAAAAAATTATTTTTTGAATAATTTACTATAGAAAAGGCAATCCCTGGCGTAATTAAAATTTGCGACAGTATAAAATTATTTTTTGAATAATTTACTATAGAAAAGGCAATCCCTGGCGTAATTAAAATTTGCGAAATTAGAAAATTATTTTTTGAATAATTTACTATTGAAAAGGCAATCCCTGGCGTAATTAAAATTTGTGACAGTAGAAAATTATTTTTTGAATAATTTACTATAGAAAAGGCAATCCCTGGCATAATTAAAATTAGCGACAGTATAAAATTATTTTTTGAATAATTTACTATAGAAAAGGCAATCCCTGGCGTAGTTAAAATTTGCGACAGTATAAAATTATTTTTTGAATAATTTACTATTGAAAAGGCAATCCCTGGCGTAATTGAAATTTGTGACAGTAGAAAATTATTTTTTGAATAATTTACTATAGAAAAGGCAATCCCTGGCATAATTAAAATTTGCGACAGTAGAAAATTATTTTTTGAATAATTTACTATAGAAAAGGCAATCCCTGGGATATTTAAAATTTGCGACAGTAAAAAATTATTTTTTGAAAAATTTACTATAGAAAAGGCAATCCCTGGCGTAATTAAAACTTGCGACAGTAAAAAATTATTTTTTGAATAATTTACTATAGAAAAGGCAATCCCTGGCGTAATTAAAATTTGCGACAGTTGAAAAATATTTTTTGAATAATTTACTATAGAAAAGGCAATCCGTGGCGCAATTAAAATTTGCGACAGTAAAAAATTATTTTTTGAATAATTTACTATAGAAAGGGCAATCCCTGGCGTAGTTAAAATTTGCGACAGTATAAAATTATTTTTTGAATAATTTACTATTGAAAAGGCAATCCCTGGCGTAATTAAAATTTGTGACAGTAGAAAATTATTTTTTGAATAATTTACTATAGAAAAGGCAATCCCTGGCGTAATTAAAATTTGCGACAGTATAAAATTATTTTTTGAATAATTTACTATAAAAAAGGCAATCCCTGGCGCACTTAAAATTTGCGACAGTAGAAAATTATTTTTTGAAAAATTTACTATAGAAAAGGCAATTCCTGGCGCACTTAAAATTTGAGACAGTAGAAAATTATTTTTTGAATAATTTACTATAGAAAAGGCAATCCCTGGCGTAATTAAAATTTGCGACAGTAAAAAATTATTTTTTGAATAATTTACTATAGATAAGGCAATCCCTGGCGCACTTAAAATTTGCGACAGTAGAAAATTATTTTTTGAATAATTTACTATAGAAAAGGCAATCCCTGGCGTAGTTAAAATTTGCGACAGTAGAAAATTATTTTTTGAATAATTTACTATAGAAAAGGCAATCCCTGGGATATTTAAAATTTGCGACAGTAAAAAATAATTTTTTGAAAAATTTACTATAGAAAAGGCAATCCCTAGCGTAATTAAAATTTGCGACAGTAGAAAATTATTTTTTGAATAATTTACTATAGAAAAGGCAATCCCTGGCGCACTTAAAATTTGCGACAGTAAAAAATTATTTTGTGAGAAATTTACTATAGAAACGGCAATCCCTGGGATATTTAAAATTTGCGACAGTAGAAAATTATTTTTTGAATAATTTACTATAGAAAAGGCAATCCCTGGCGTATTTAAAATTTGCGACCGTAAAAAATTATTTTTTGAATAATTTACTATAGAAAAGGCAATCCCTGGCGCAATTAAAATTTGCGACAGTAGAAAATTATTTTTTGAATAATTTACTATAGAAAAGGCAATCCCTGACGCACTTAAAATTTGCGACAGTAAAAAATTATTTTTTGAATAATTTACTATAGATAAGGCAATCCCTGGCGCACTTAAAATTTGCGACAGTAGAAAATTATTTTTTGAATAATTTACTATAGAAAAGGCAATCCCTGGCGTAGTTAAAATTTGCGACAGTAGAAAATTATTTTTTGAATAATTTACTATAGAAAAGGCAATCCCTGGGATATTTAAAATTTGCGACAGTAAAAAATTATTTTTTGAAAAATTTACTATAGAAAAGGCAATCCCTGGCGTAATTAAAACTTGCGATAGTAAAAAATTATTTTTTGAAAAATTTACTATAGAAAAGGCAATCCCTGGCGCAATTAAAATTTGCGACAGTAGAAAATTATTTTTTGAATAATTTACTATAGAAAATGCAATCCCTGGCGCAATTAAAATTTGAGACAGTATAAAATTATTTTTTGAATAATTTACTATAGAAAAGGCAATCCCTGGCGTAATTAAAATTTGCGACAGTGTAAAATTATATTTTGAATAATTTACTATAGAAAAGGTAATCCCTGGCGCACTTAAAATTTGCGACATTAAAAAATTATTTTTTGAATAATTTAGTATAGAAAAGGCAATCCCTGGCGCAATTAAAATTTGCGACAGTATAAAATTATTTTTTGAATAATTTACTATAGAAAAGGCAATCCCTGGCGCACTTAAAATTTGCGACAGTAGAAAATTATTTTTTGAATAATTTACTATAGAAAAGGCAATCCCTGGCGCACTTAAAATTTGCGACAGTAGAAAATTATTTTTTGAATAATTTACTATAGAAAAGGCAATCCCTGGGATATTTAAAATTTGCGACAGTAAAAAATTATTTTTTGAATAATTTACTATAGAAAAGGCAATCCCTGGCGTAATTAAAATTTGCGACAGTAAAAAATTATTTTTTGAATAATTTACTATAGAAAAGGCAATCCCTGGCGTAATTAAAATTTGCGACAGTAGAAAATTATTTTTTGAATAATTTACTATAGAAAAGGCAATCCCTGGCGCAATTAAAATTTGCGACAGTATAAAATTATTTTTTGAATAATTTACTATAGAAAAGGCAATCCCTGGCGTAATTAAAATTTGCGACAGTATAAAATTATTTTTTGAATAATTTACTATAGAAAAGGCAATCCCTGGCGCACTTAAAATATGCGACAATAAAAAATTATTTTTTGAATAATTTACTACAGAAAAGGCAATCCCTGGCGTAATTAAAATTTGCGAAAGTTGAAAATTATTTTTTGAATAATTTACTATAGAAAAGGCAATCCCTGGCGCAATTAAAATTTGCGACAGTAAAAAATTATTTTTTGCAAAATTTACTATAGAAAAGGCAATCCCTGGAGTAATTAAAATTTGCGACAGTAGAAAATTATTTTTTGAATAATTTACAATAGAAAAGGCAATCCCTGGCGTATTTAAAATTTGCGACTCTATAAAATTAATTTTTGAAAAATTTACTACATAAAAGGCAATCCCTGGCGTAATTAAAATTTGCGACAGTAAAAAATTATTTTTTGAATAATTTACTATAAAAAAGGCAATCCCTGTCGTAATTAAAATTTGCGACAATAAAAAATTATTTTTTGAATAATTTACTATAGAAAAGGCAATCCCTGGCGTAATTAAAATTTGCGACAGTAGCAAATTATTTTTTGAATAATTTACTATAGAAAAGACAATCCCTGGCGCAATTAAAATTTGCGACAGTATAAAATTATTTTTTGTATAATTTACTATAGAAAAGGCAATCCCTGGCGCACTTAAAATTTGCGACAGTAGAAAATTATTTTTTGAATAATTTACTATAGAAAAGACAATCCCTGGCGCACTTAAAATTTGCGACAGTAGAAAATTATTTTTTGAATAATTTACTATAGAAAAGGCAATCCCTGGGATATTTACAATTTGCGACAGTAAAAAATTATTTTTTGAAAAATTTACTATAGAAAAGGCAATCCCTGGCGTAATTAAAACTTGCGATAGTAAAAAATTATTTTTTGAAAAATTTACTATAGAAAAGGCAATCCTTGGCGTAATTAAAATTTGCGACAGTTGAAAATTATTTTTTGAATAATTTACTATAGAAAAGGCAATCCCTGGCGCAATTAAAATTTGCGACAGTAAAAAATTATTTTTTGAATAATTTACTATAGAAAAGGCAATCCCTGGCGTAATTAAAATTTGCGACAGTATAAAATTATTTTTTGAATAATTTACTATAGAAAAGGCAATCCCTGGCGTAATTAAAATTTGCGAAATTAGAAAATTATTTTTTGAATAATTTACTATTGAAAAGGCAATCCCTGGCGTAATTAAAATTTGTGACAGTAGAAAATTATTTTTTGAATAATTTACTATAGAAAAGGCAATCCCTGGCATAATTAAAATTTGCGACAGTATAAAATTATTTTTTGAATAATTTACTATAGAAAAGGCAATCCCTGGCGTAGTTAAAATTTGCGACAGTATAAAATTATTTTTTGAATAATTTACTATTGAAAAGGCAATCCCTGGCGTAATTGAAATTTGTGACAGTAGAAAATTATTTTTTGAATAATTTACTATAGAAAAGGCAATCCCTGGCATAATTAAAATTTGCGACAGTATAAAATTATTTTTTGAATAATTTACTATAGAAAAGGCAATCCCTGGCGCAATTAAAATTTGCGACAGTAAAAAATTATTTTTTGAAAAAATTACTATAGAAAAGGCAATCCCTGGCGTAATTAAAACTTGCGATAGTAAAAAATTATTTTTTGAAAAATTTACTATAGAAAAGGCAATCCTTGGCGTAATTAAAATTTGCGACAGTTGAAAATTATTTTTTGAATAATTTACTATAGAAAAGGCAATCCCTGGCGCAATTAAAATTTGCGACAGTAAAAAATTATTTTTTGAATAATTTACTATAGAAAAGGCAATCCCTGGCGTAATTAAAATTTGCGACAGTATAAAATTATTTTTTGAATAATTTACTATAGAAAAGGCAATCCCTGGCGTAATTAAAATTTGCGACAGTAGAAAATTATTTTTTGAATAATTTACTATAGAAAAGGCAATCCCTGGCGTAATTAAAATTTGCGACAGTATAAAATTATTTTTTGAATAATTTACTATAGAAAAGGCAATCCCTGGCGCACTTAAAATTTGCGACAGTAGAAAATTATTTTTTGAAAAATTTACTATAGAAAAGGCAATTCCTGGCGCACTTAAAATTTGAGACAGTAGAAAATTATTTTTTGAATAATTTACTATAGAAAAGGCAATCCCTGGGATATTTAAAATTTGCGACAGTAAAAAATTATTTTTTGAAAAATTTACTATAGAAAAGGCAATCCCTGGCGTAATTAAAACTTGCGACAGTAAAAAATTATTTTTTGAATAATTTACAATAGAAAAGGCAATCCCTGGCGTAATTAAAATTTGCCACAGTTGAAAAATATTTTTTGAATAATTTACTATAGAAAAGGCAATCCGTGGCGCAATTAAAATTTGCGACAGTAAAAAATTATTTTTTGAATAATTTACTATAGAAAGGGCAATCCCTGGCGTAGTTAAAATTTGCGACAGTATAAAATTATTTTTTGAATAATTTACTATTGAAAAGGCAATCCCTGGCGTAATTAAAATTTGTGACAGTAGAAAATTATTTTTTGAATAATTTACTATAGAAAAGGCAATCCCTGGCGTAATTAAAATTTGCGACAGTATAAAATTATTTTTTGAATAATTTACTATAGAAAAGGCAATCCCTGGCGCAATTAAAATTTGCGACAGTAAAAAATTATTTTTTGAAAAAATTACTATAGAAAAGGCAATCCCTGGCGTAATTAAAACTTGCGATAGTAAAAAATTATTTTTTGAAAAATTTACTATAGAAAAGGCAATCCTTGGCGTAATTAAAATTTGCGACAGTTGAAAATTATTTTTTGAATAATTTACTATAGAAAAGGCAATCCCTGGCGCAATTAAAATTTGCGACAGTAAAAAATTATTTTTTGAATAATTTACTATAGAAAAGGCAATCCCTGGCGCAATTAAAATTTGCGACAGTATAAAATTATTTTTTGAATAATTTACTATAGAAAAGGCAATCCCTGGCGTAATTAAAATTTGCGACAGTAGAAAATTATTTTTTGAATAATTTACTATAGAAAAGGCAATCCCTGGCGTAATTAAAATTTGCGACAGTATAAAATTATTTTTTGAATAATTTACTATAGAAAAGGCAATCCCTGGCGCACTTAAAATTTGCGACAGTAGAAAATTATTTTTTGAAAAATTTACTATAGAAAAGGCAATTCCTGGCGCACTGAAAATTTGAGACAGTAGAAAATTATTTTTTGAATAATTTACTATAGAAAAGGCAATCCCTGGGATATTTAAAATTTGCGACAGTAAAAAATTATTTTTTGAAAAATTTACTATAGAAAAGGCAATCCCTGGCGTAATTAAAACTTGCGACAGTAAAAAATTATTTTTTGAATAATTTACTATAGAAAAGGCAATCCCTGGCGTAATTAAAATTTGTGACAGTTGAAAATTATCTTTTGAATAATTTACTATAGAAAAGGCAATCCCTGGCGCAATTAAAATTTGCGACAGTAAAAAATTATTTTTTGAATAATTTACTATAGAAAGGGCAATCCCTGGCGTAGTTAAAATTTGCGACAGTATAAAATTATTTTTTGAATAATTTACTATTGAAAACGCAATCCCTGGCGTAATTAAAATTTGTGACAGTAGAAAATTATTTTTTGAATAATTTACTATAGAAAAGGCAATCCCTGGCGTAATTAAAATTTGCGACAGTATAAAATTATTTTTTGAATAATTTACTATAGAAAAGGCAATCCCTGGCGCAATTAAAATTTGCGACAGTAAAAAATTATTTTTTGAAAAAATTACTATAAAAAGGCAATCCCTGGCGTAATTAAAACTTGCGATAGTAAAAAATTATTTTTTGAAAAATTTACTATAGAAAAGGCAATCCTTGGCGTAATTAAAATTTGCGACAGTTGAAAATAATTTTTTGAATAATTTACTATAGAAAAGGCAATCCCTGGCGCAATTAAAATTTGCGACAGTAAAAAATTATTTTTTGAATAATTTACTATAGAAAAGGCAATCCCTGGCGTAATTAAAATTTGCGACAGTATAAAATTATTTTTTGAATAATTTACTATAGAAAAGGCAATCCCTGGCGTAATTAAAATTTGCGACAGTAAAAAATTATTTTTTGAATAATTTACTATAGAAAAGGCAATCCCTGGCGTAATTAAAATTTGCGACAGTATAAAATTATTTTTTGAATAACTTACTATAGAAAAGGCAATCCCTGGCGCACTTAAAACTTGCGACAGTAGAAAATTATTTTTTGAAAAATTTACTATAGAAAAGGCAATTCCTGGCGCACTTAAAATTTGAGACAGTAGAAAATTATTTTTTGAATAATTTACTATAGAAAAGGCAATCCCCGGGATATTTAAAATTTGCGACAGTAAAAAATTATTTTTTGAAAAATTTACTATAGAAAGGGCAATCCCTGGCGTAATTAAAATTTGCGACAGTATAAAATTATTTTTTGAATAATTTACTATTGAAAAGGCAATCCCTGGCGTAATTAAAATTTGCGACAGTAGAAAATTATTTTTTGAATAATTTACTATAGAAAAGGCAATCCATGGCGTAATTAAAATTTGCGACAGTATAAAATTATTTTTTGAATAATTTACTATAGAAAAGGCAATCCCTGGCGCAATTAAAATTTGCGACAGTAAAAAATTATTTTTTGAAAAAATTACTATAGAAAAGGCAATCCCTGGCGTAATTAAAACTTGCGATAGTAAAAAATTATTTTTTGAAAAATTTACTATAGAAAAGGCAATCCTTGGGATAATTAAAATTTGCGACAGTTGAAAATTATTTTTTGAATAATTTACTATAGAAAAGGCAATCCCTGGCGCAATTAAAATTTGCGACAGTAAAAAATTATTTTTTGAATAATTTACTATAGAAAAGGCAATCCCTGGCATAATTAAAATTTGCGACAGTATAAAATTATTTTTTGAATAATTTACTATAGAAAAGGCAATCCCTGGCGTAGTTAAAATTTGCGACAGTATAAAATTATTTTTTGAATAATTTACTATTGAAAAGGCAATCCCTGGCGTAATTGAAATTTGTGACAGTAGAAAATTATTTTTTGAATAATTTACTATAGAAAAGGCAATCCCTGGCATAATTAAAATTTGCGACAGTATAAAATTATTTTTTGAATAATTTACTATAGAAAAGGCAATCCCTGGCGCAATTAAAATTTGCGACAGTAAAAAATTATTTTTTGAATAATTTACTATAGAAAAGGCAATCCCTGGCGTAATTAAAATTTGCGACAGTATAAAATTATTTTTTGAATAATTTACTATAGAAAAGGCAATCCCTGGCGTAATTAAAATTTGCGAAATTAGAAAATTATTTTTTGAATAATTTACTATTGAAAAGGCAATCCCTGGCGTAATTAAAATTTGTGACAGTAGAAAATTATTTTTTGAATAATTTACTATAGAAAAGGCAATCCCTGGCATAATTAAAATTTGCGACAGTATAAAATTATTTTTTGAATAATTTACTATAGAAAAGGCAATCCCTGGCGTAGTTAAAATTTGCGACAGTATAAAATTATTTTTTGAATAATTTACTATTGAAAAGGCAATCCCTGGCGTAATTGAAATTTGTGACAGTAGAAAATTATTTTTTGAATAATTTACTATAGAAAAGGCAATCCCTGGCATAATTAAAATTTGCGACAGTATAAAATTATTTTTTGAATAATTTACTATAGAAAAGGCAATCCCTGGCGCAATTAAAATTTGCGACAGTAAAAAATTATTTTTTGAAAAAATTACTATAGAAAAGGCAATCCCTGGCGTAATTAAAACTTGCGATAGTAAAAAATTATTTTTTGAAAAATTTACTATAGAAAAGGCAATCCTTGGCGTAATTAAAATTTGCGACAGTTGAAAATTATTTTTTGAATAATTTACTATAGAAAAGGCAATCCCTGGCGCAATTAAAATTTGCGACAGTAAAAAATTATTTTTTGAATAATTTACTATAGAAAAGGCAATCCCTGGCGTAATTAAAATTTGCGACAGTATAAAATTATTTTTTGAATAATTTACTATAGAAAAGGCAATCCCTGGCGTAATTAAAATTTGCGACAGTAGAAAATTATTTTTTGAATAATTTACTATAGAAAAGGCAATCCCTGGCGTAATTAAAATTTGCGACAGTATAAAATTATTTTTTGAATAATTTACTATAGAAAAGGCAATCCCTGGCGCACTTAAAATTTGCGACAGTAGAAAATTATTTTTTGAAAAATTTACTATAGAAAAGGCAATTCCTGGCGCACTTAAAATTTGAGACAGTAGAAAATTATTTTTTGAATAATTTACTATAGAAAAGGCAATCCCTGGGATATTTAAAATTTGCGACAGTAAAAAATTATTTTTTGAAAAATTTACTATAGAAAAGGCAATCCCTGGCGTAATTAAAACTTGCGACAGTAAAAAATTATTTTTTGAATAATTTACAATAGAAAAGGTAATCCCTGGCGTAATTAAAATTTGCCACAGTTGAAAAATATTTTTTGAATAATTTACTATAGAAAAGGCAATCCGTGGCGCAATTAAAATTTGCGACAGTAAAAAATTATTTTTTGAATAATTTACTATAGAAAGGGCAATCCCTGGCGTAGTTAAAATTTGCGACAGTATAAAATTATTTTTTGAATAATTTACTATTGAAAAGGCAATCCCTGGCGTAATTAAAATTTGTGACAGTAGAAAATTATTTTTTGAATAATTTACTATAGAAAAGGCAATCCCTAGCGTAATTAAAATTTGCGACAGTATAAAATTATTTTTTGAATAATTTACTATAGAAAAGGCAATCCCTGGCGCAATTAAAATTTGCGACAGTAAAAAATTATTTTTTGAAAAAATTACTATAGAAAAGGCAATCCCTGGCGTAATTAAAACTTGCGATAGTAAAAAATTATTTTTTGAAAAATTTACTATAGAAAAGGCAATCCTTGGCGTAATTAAAATTTGCGACAGTTGAAAATTATTTTTTGAATAATTTACTATAGAAAAGGCAATCCCTGGCGCAATTAAAATTTGCGACAGTAAAAAATTATTTTTTGAATAATTTACTATAGAAAAGGCAATCCCTGGCGCAATTAAAATTTGCGACAGTATAAAATTATTTTTTGAATAATTTACTATAGAAAAGGCAATCCCTGGCGTAATTAAAATTTGCGACAGTAGAAAATTATTTTTTGAATAATTTACTATAGAAAAGGCAATCCCTGGCGTAATTAAAATTTGCGACAGTATAAAATTATTTTTTGAATAATTTACTATAGAAAAGGCAATCCCTGGCGCACTTAAAATTTGCGACAGTAGAAAATTATTTTTTGAAAAATTTACTATAGAAAAGGCAATTCCTGGCGCACTGAAAATTTGAGACAGTAGAAAATTATTTTTTGAATAATTTACTATAGAAAAGGCAATCCCTGGGATATTTAAAATTTGCGACAGTAAAAAATTATTTTTTGAAAAATTTACTATAGAAAAGGCAATCCCTGGCGTAATTAAAACTTGCGACAGTAAAAAATTATTTTTTGAATAATTTACTATAGAAAAGGCAATCCCTGGCGTAATTAAAATTTGTGACAGTTGAAAATTATCTTTTGAATAATTTACTATAGAAAAGGCAATCCCTGGCGCAATTAAAATTTGCGACAGTAAAAAATTATTTTTTGAATAATTTACTATAGAAAGGGCAATCCCTGGCGTAGTTAAAATTTGCGACAGTATAAAATTATTTTTTGAATAATTTACTATTGAAAACGCAATCCCTGGCGTAATTAAAATTTGTGACAGTAGAAAATTATTTTTTGAATAATTTACTATAGAAAAGGCAATCCCTGGCGTAATTAAAATTTGCGACAGTATAAAATTATTTTTTGAATAATTTACTATAGAAAAGGCAATCCCTGGCGCAATTAAAATTTGCGACAGTAAAAAATTATTTTTTGAAAAAATTACTATAAAAAGGCAATCCCTGGCGTAATTAAAACTTGCGATAGTAAAAAATTATTTTTTGAAAAATTTACTATAGAAAAGGCAATCCTTGGCGTAATTAAAATTTGCGACAGTTGAAAATAATTTTTTGAATAATTTACTATAGAAAAGGCAATCCCTGGCGCAATTAAAATTTGCGACAGTAAAAAATTATTTTTTGAATAATTTACTATAGAAAAGGCAATCCCTGGCGTAATTAAAATTTGCGACAGTATAAAATTATTTTTTGAATAATTTACTATAGAAAAGGCAATCCCTGGCGTAATTAAAATTTGCGACAGTAAAAAATTATTTTTTGAATAATTTACTATAGAAAAGGCAATCCCTGGCGTAATTAAAATTTGCGACAGTATAAAATTATTTTTTGAATAACTTACTATAGAAAAGGCAATCCCTGGCGCACTTAAAACTTGCGACAGTAGAAAATTATTTTTTGAAAAATTTACTATAGAAAAGGCAATTCCTGGCGCACTTAAAATTTGAGACAGTAGAAAATTATTTTTTGAATAATTTACTATAGAAAAGGCAATCCCCGGGATATTTAAAATTTGCGACAGTAAAAAATTATTTTTTGAAAAATTTACTATAGAAAGGGCAATCCCTGGCGTAATTAAAATTTGCGACAGTATAAAATTATTTTTTGAATAATTTACTATTGAAAAGGCAATCCCTGGCGTAATTAAAATTTGCGACAGTAGAAAATTATTTTTTGAATAATTTACTATAGAAAAGGCAATCCATGGCGTAATTAAAATTTGCGACAGTATAAAATTATTTTTTGAATAATTTACTATAGAAAAGGCAATCCCTGGCGCAATTAAAATTTGCGACAGTAAAAAATTATTTTTTGAAAAAATTACTATAGAAAAGGCAATCCCTGGCGTAATTAAAACTTGCGATAGTAAAAAATTATTTTTTGAAAAATTTACTATAGAAAAGGCAATCCTTGGGATAATTAAAATTTGCGACAGTTGAAAATTATTTTTTGAATAATTTACTATAGAAAAGGCAATCCCTGGCGCAATTAAAATTTGCGACAGTAAAAAATTATTTTTTGAATAATTTACTATAGAAAAGGCAATCCCTGGCGCAATTAAAATTTGCGACAGTAAAAAATTATTTTTTGAAAAAATTACTATAGAAAAGGCAATCCCTGGCGTAATTAAAACTTGCGATAGTAAAAAATTATTTTTTGAAAAATTTACTATAAAAAGGCAATCCCTGGCGCAATTAAAATTTGCGACAGTAGAAAATTATTTTTTGAATAATTTACTATAGAAAAGGCAATCCCTGGCGCAATTAAAATTTGCGACAGTATAAAATTATTTTTTGAATAATTTACTATAGAAAAGGCAATCCCTGGCGTAATTAAAATTTGCGACAGTATAAAATTATTTTTTGAATAATTTACTATAGAAAAGGCAATCCCTGGCGCACTTAAAATTTGCGTCAGTAAAAAATTATTTTTTGAATAATTTACTATAGAAAGGCAATCCCTGGCGTAATTAAAATTTGCGACAGTTGAAAATTATTTTTTGAATAATTTACTATAGAAAAGGCAATCCCTGGCGCAATTAAAATTTGCGACAGTATAAAATTATTTTTTGAATAATTTACTATAGAAAAGGCAATCCCTGGCGTAATTAAAATTTGCGACAGTAGAAAATTATTTTTTGAATAATTTACTATAGAAAAGGCAATCCCTGGTGTATTTAAAATTTCCGACAGTAGAAAATTATTTTTTGAATAATTTACTATTGAAAAGGCAATCCCTGGCGTAATTAAAATTTGCGACAGTAGAAAATTATTTTTTGCAAAATTTACTATAGAAAAGGCAATCCCTGGCGCAATTAAAATTTGCGACAGTAGAAAATTATTTTTTGAATAATTTACTATAGAAAAGGCAATCCCTGGCGCACTTAAAATTTGCGACAGTAAAAAATTATTTTGTGAGAAATTTACTATAGAAAAGGCAATCCCTGGCGCAATTAAAATTTGCGACAGTAGAAAATTATTTTTTGAATAATTTACTATAGAAATGGCAATCCCTGGCGCAATTACAATTTGCGACAGTAGAAAATTATTTTTTGAATAATTTACTATAGAAAAGGCAATCCCTGGCGCAATTAAATTTTGCGACAGTATAAAATTATTTTTTGAATAATTTACTATAGAAAAGGCACTCCCTGGCGCACTTAAAATTTGCGACAGTAAAAAATTATTTTGTGAGAAATTTACTATAGAAAAGGAAATCCCTGGCGCAATTAAAATTTGCGACAGTAGAAAATTATTTTTTGAATAATTTACTATAGAAAAGGCAATCCCTGGCGTAATTAAAATTTGCGACAGTTGAAAATTCTTTTTTGAATAATTTACTATAGAAAAGGCAATCCCTGGCGTAATTAAAATTTGCGACAGTATAAAACTATTTTTTGAATAATTTAATATAGAAAAGGCAATCCCTGGCGCAATTAAAATTTGCGACAGTATAAAATTATTTTTTGCAAAATTTACTATAGAAAAGGCAATCCCTGGCTTAATTAAAATTTGCGACAGTTGAAAATTATTTTTTGAATAATTTACTATAGAAAAGGCAATCCCTGGCGCAATTAAAATTTGCGACAGTATAAAATTATTTTTTGCAAAATTTACTATAGAAAAGGCAATCCCTGGCGCAATTAAAATTTGCGACAGTTGAAAATTATTTTTTGAATAATTTACTATAGAAAAGGCAATCCCTGGCGCAATTAAAATTTGCGACAGTAAAAAATTATTTTTTGAATAATTTACTATAGAAAAGGCAATCCCTGGCGTAATTAAAATTTGCGACAGTAAAAAATTATTTTTTGAATAATTTACTATAGAAAAGGCAATCCCTGTCGAATTAAAATTTGCGACAGTTGAAAATTATTTTTTGAATAATTTACTATAGAAAAGGCAATCCCTGGCGTAATTAAAATTTGCGACAGTTGAAAATTATTTTTTGAATAATGTACTATAGAAAAGGCAATCCCTGGGATATTTAGAATTTGCGACAGTAAAATATTATTTTTTGAATAATTTACTATAGAAAAGGCAATCCCTGGCGCAATTAAAATTTGCGAGAGTAAAAAATTATTTTTTGAATAATTTACTATAGAAAAGGCAATCCCTGGCGTATTTAAAATTTGCGACAGTAGAAAATTATTTTTTGAATAATTTACTATAGAAAAGGCAATCCGTGGCGTAATTAAAATTTGCGACAGTAGAAAATTAATTTTTGAAAAATTTACTATATAAAAGGCAATCCCTGGCGTAATTAAAATTTGCGACAGTAGAAAATTATTTTTTGAATAATTTACTGTAGAAAAGGCAATCCATGGCGCAATTAAAATTTGCGACAGTAAAAAATTATTTTTTGAATAATTTACTATAGAAAAGGCAATCCCTGGCGTAATTAAAACTTGCGATAGTAAAAAATTATTTTTTGAATAATTTACTATAGAAAAGGCAATCCCTAGCGTAATTAAAATTTGCGACAGTATAAAATTATTTTTTGAATAATTTACTATAGAAAAGGCAATCCTTGGCGTAATTAAAATTTGCGACAGTATAAAATTATTTTTTGAATAATTTACTATAGAAAAGGCAATCCGTGGCGCACTTAAAATTTGCGACAGTAGAAAATTATTTTTTGCAAAATTTACTATAGAAAAGGCAATCCCTGGCCTATTTAAAATTTGCGACAGTAGAAAATTAATTTTTGAAAAATTTACTATATAAAAGGCAATCCCTGGCGCAATTACAATTTGCGACAGTATAAAATTATTTTTTGCAAAATTTACTATAGAAAAGGCAATCCCTGGCGCAATAAAATTTACGACAGTTGAAAATTATTTTTTGAATAATTTACTATAGAAAAGGCAATCCCTGGCGTAATTAAAATTTGCGACAGTAAAAAATTAATTTTTGAAAAATTTACTATACAAAAGGCAATCCCTGGCGTAATTAAAATTTGCGACAGTAGAAAATTATTTTTTGAATAATTTACTGTAGAAAAGGCAATCCCTGGCGCAATTAAAATTTGCGACAGTAAAAAATTATTTTTGGAATAATTTAATATAGAAAAGGCAATCCCTGGCGTAATTAAAACTTGCGATAGTAAAAAATTATTTTTTGAATAATTTACTATAGAAAAGGCAATCCCTAGCGTAATTAAAATTTCCGACAGTATAAAATTATTTTTTGAATAATTTACTATAGAAAAGGCAATCCCTGGCGTAATTAAAACTTTCGATAGTAAAAAATTATTTTTTGAATAATTTACTATAGAAAAGGCAATCCCTAGCGTAATTAAAATTTGCGACAGTATAAAATTATTTTTTGAATAATTTACTATAGAAAAGGCAATCCGTGGCGTAATTAAAATTTGCGACAGTAGAAAATTATTTTTTGAATAATTTACTATAGAAAAGGCAATCCCTGGCGTAATTAAAATTTGCGACAGTAAAAAATTATTTTTTGAATAATTTACTATAGAAAAGGCAATCCTTGGCGTAATTAAAATTTGCGACAGTATAAAATAATTTTTTGAATAATTTACTATAGAAAAGGCAATCCCTGGCGCACTTAAAATTTGCGACAGTAGAAAATTATTTTTTGCAAAATTTACTATAGAAAAGGCAATCCCTGGCCTATTTAAAATTTGCGACAGTAGAAAATTAATTTTTGAAAAATTTACTATATAAAAGGCAATCCCTGGCGCAATTACAATTTGCGACAGTATAAAATTATTTTTTGCAAAATTTACTATAGAAAAGGCAATCCCTGGCGCAATAAAATTTGCGACAGTTGAAAATTATTTTTTGAATAATTTACTATAGAAAAGGCAATCCTTGGCGTAATTAAAATTTGCGACAGTATAAAATTATTTTTTGAATAATTTACTATAGAAAAGGCAATCCCTGGCGCACTTAAAATTTGCGACAGTAGAAAATTATTTTTTGCAAAATTTACTATAGAAAAGGCAATCCCTGGCCTATTTAAAATTTGCGACAGTAGAAAATTAATTTTTGAAAAATTTACTATATAAAAGGCAATCCCTGGCGCAATTACAATTTGCGACAGTATAAAATTATTTTTTGCAAAATTTACTATAGAAAAGGCAATCCCTGGCGCAATAAAATTTGCGACAGTTGTAAATTATTTTTTGAATAATTTACTATAGAAAAGGCAATCCCTGGCGTAATTAAAATTTGCGACAGTAAAAAATTAATTTTTGAAAAATTTACTATACAAAAGGCAATCCCTGGCGTAATTAAAATTTGCGACAGTAGAAAATTATTTTTTGAATAATTTACTGTAGAAAAGGCAATCCCTGGCGCAATTAAAATTTGCGACAGTAAAAAATTATTTTTGGAATAATTTAATATAGAAAAGGCAATCCCTGGCGTAATTAAAACTTGCGATAGTAAAAAATTATTTTTTGAATAATTTACTATAGAAAAGGCAATCCCTAGCGTAATTAAAATTTCCGACAGTATAAAATTATTTTTTGAATAATTTACTATAGAAAAGGCAATCCCTGGCGTAATTAAAACTTGCGATAGTAAAAAATTATTTTTTGAATAATTTACTATAGAAAAGGCAATCCCTAGCGTAATTAAAATTTGCGACAGTATAAAATTATTTTTTGAATAATTTACTATAGAAAAGGCAATCCGTGGCGTAATTAAAATTTGCGACAGTAGAAAATTATTTTTTGAATAATTTACTATAGAAAAGGCAATCCCTGGCGTAATTAAAATTTGCGACAGTTGAAAATTATTTTTTGAATAATTTACTATAGAAAAGGCAATCCCTGGCGTAATTAAAATTTGCGACAGTATAAAATTATTTTTTGAATAATTTACTATAGAAAAGGCAATCCCTGGCGCAATTAAAATTTGCGACAGTATAAAATTATTTTTTGCAAAATTTACTATAGAAAAGGCAATCCCTGGCGCAATTAAAATTTGCGACAGTTGAAAATTATTTTTTGAATAATTTACTATAGAAAAGGCAATCCCTGGCGTAATTAAAATTTGCGACAGTAAAAAATTATTTTTTGAATAATTTACTATAGAAAAGGCAATCCCTGGCGTAATTAGAATTTGCGACAGTAAAAAATTATTTTTTGAATAATTTACTATAGAAAAGGCAATCCCTGGCGCACTTAAAATTTGCGACAGTAAAAAATTATTTTGTGAGAAATTTACTATAGAAAAGGCAATCCCTGGCGCAATTAAAATTTGCGACAGTAGAAAATTATTTTTTGAATAATTTACTATAGAAAAGGCAATCCCTGGCGCAAATACAATTTGCGACAGTAGAAAATTATTTTTTGAATAATTTACTATAGAAAAGGCAATCCCTGGCGCAATTAAAATTTGCGAGAGTAAAAAATTATTTTTTGAATAATTTACTATAGAAAAGGCAATCCCTGGCGTAATTAAAATTTGCGACAGTAGAAAATTATTTTTTGAATAATTTACTATAGAAAAGGCAATCCCTGGCGCAAATACAATTTGCGACAGTAGAAAATAATTTTTTGAATAATTTACTATAGAAAAGGCAATCCCTGGCGCAATTAAAATTTGCGAGAGTAAAAACTATTTTTTGAATAATTTACTATAGAAAAGGCAATCCCTGGCGCAATTACAATTTGCGACAGTATAAAATTATTTTTTGCAAAATTTACTATAGAAAAGGCAATCCCTGGCGCAATTAAAATTTGCGAAAGTTGAAAATTATTTTTTGAATAATTTACTATAGAAAAGGCAATCCCTGGCGTAATTAAAATTTGCGACAGTAAAAAATTAATTTTTGAAAAATTTACTATACAAAAGGCAATCCCTGGCGTAATTAAAATTTGCGACAGTAGAAAATTATTTTTTGAATAATTTACTGTAGAAAAGCCAATCCCTGGCGCAATTAAAATTTGCGACAGTAAAAAATTATTTTTGGAATAATTTAATATAGAAAAGGCAATCCCTGGCGTAATTAAAACTTGCGATAGTAAAAAATTATTTTTTGAATAATTTACTATAGAAAAGGCAATCCCAAGCGTAATTAAAATTTGCGACAGTATAAAATTATTTTTTGAATAATTTACTATAGAAAAGGCAATCCCTGGCGTAATTAAAATTTGCGACAGTATAAAATTATTTTTTGAATAATTTACTATAGAAAAGGCAATCCCTGGCGCAATTACAATTTGCGACAGTAAAAAATTTTTTTTTGAAAAATTTACTGTAGAAAAGGCAATTCCTGGCGCAATTAAAATTTGCGACAGTAGAAAATTATTTTTTGAATAATTTATTATAGAAAAGGCAATCCCTGGCGTAATTAAAACTTGCGATAGTAAAAAATTATTTTTTGAATAATTTACTATAGAAAAGGCAATCCCTAGCGTAATTAAAATTTGCGACAGTATAAAATTATTTTTTGAATAATTTACTATAGAAAAGGCAATCCCTGGCGTAATTAAAACTTGCGATAGTAAAAAATTATTTTTTGAATAATTTACTATAGAAAAGGCAATCCCTAGCGTAATTAAAATTTGCGACAGTATAAAATTATTTTTTGCAAAATTTACTATAGAAAGGGCAATCCCTGGCGCAATTAAAATTTGCGACAGTTGAAAATTATTTTTTGAATAATTTACTATAGAAAAGGCAATCCCTGGCGTAATTAAAATTTGCGACAGTAAAAAATTATTTTTTGAATAATTTACTATAGAAAAGGCAATCCCTGGCGTAATTAAAATTTGCGACAGTAAAAAATTATTTTTTGAATAATTTACTATAGAAAAGGCAATCCCTGGCGTAATTAAAATTTGCGACAGTATAAAATTATTTTTTGAATAATTTACTATAGAAAAGGCAATCCCTGGCGCAATTAAAATTTGCGACAGTATAAAATTATTTTTTGCAAAATTTACTATAGAAAGGGCAATCCCTGGCGCAATTAAAATTTGCGACAGTTGAAAATTATTTTTTGAATAATTTACTATAGAAAAGGCAATCCCTGGCGTAATTAAAATTTGCGACAGTAAAAAATTATTTTTTGAATAATTTACTATAGAAAAGGCAATCCCTGGCGTAATTAAAATTTGCGACAGTAAAAAATTATTTTTTGAATAATTTACTATAGAAAAGGCAATCCCTGGCGCACTTAAAATTTGCGACAGTAGAAAATTATTTTTTGCAAAATTTACTATAGAAAAGGCAATCCCTGGCCTATTTAAAATTTGCGACAGTAGAAAATTAATTTTTGAAAAATTTACTATATAAAAGGCAATCCCTGGCGTAATTAAAATTTGCGACAGTAGAAAATTTTTTTTTGAATAATTTACTGAAGAAAAGGCAATACCTGGCGCAATTAAAATTTGCGATAGTAAAAAACTATTTTTTAAATAATTTACTATAGAAAAGGCAATCCCTGGCGCACTTAAAATTTGCGACAGTAAAAAATTATTTTGTGAGAAATTTACTATAGAAAAGGTAATCCCTGGCGCAATTAAAATTTGCGACAGTAGAAAATTATTTTTTGAATAATTTACTATAGAAAAGGCAATCCCTGGCGCAAATACAATTTGCGACAGTAGAAAATTATTTTTTGAATAATTTACTATAGAAAAGGCAATCCCTGGCGCAATTAAAATTTGCGAGAGTAAAAAATTATTTTTTGAATAATTTACTATAGAAAAGGCAATCCCTGGCGTAATTAAAATTTGCGACAGTAGAAAATTATTTTTTGAATAATTTACTATAGAAAAGGCAATCCCTGGCGCAAATACAATTTGCGACAGTAGAAAATTATTTTTTGAATAATTTACTATAGAAAAGGCAATCCCTGGCGCAATTAAAATTTGCGAGAGTAAAAAATTATTTTTTGAATAATTTACTATAGAAAAGGCAATCCCTGGCGCAATTAAAATTTGCGACAGTAGAAAATTATTTTTTGAATAATTTCTTATAGAAAAGGCAATCCCTGGCGCAAATACAATTTGCGACAGTAGAAAATTATTTTTTGAATAATTTACTATAGAAAAGGCAATCCCTGGCGCAATTAAAATTTGCGAGAGTAAAAAATTATTTTTTGAATAATTTACTATAGAAAAGGCAATCCCTGGCGTAATTAAAATTTGCGACAGTAGAAAATTATTTTTTGAATAATTTACTATAGAAAAGGCAATCCGTGGCGTAATTAAAATTTGCGACAGTAGAAAATTAATTTTTGAAAAATTTACTATATAAAAGGCAATCCCTGGCGTAATTAAAATTTGCGACAGTAGAAAATTATTTTTTGAATAATTTACTGTAGAAAAGGCAATCCCTGGCGCAATTAAAATTTGCGACAGTAAAAAATTATTTTTTGAATAATTTACTATAGAAAAGGCAATCCCTGGCGTAATTAAAACTTGCGATAGTAAAAAAATATTTTTTGAATAATTTACTATAGAAAAGGCAATCCCTAGCGTAATTAAAATTTGCGACAGTATAAAATTATTTTTTGAATAATTTACTATAGAAAAGGCAATCCCTGGCGTAATTAAAATTTGCGACAGTATAAAATTATTTTTTGCAAAATTTACTATAGAAAAGGCAATCCCTGGCGCAATTAAAATTTGCGACAGTTGAAAATTATTTTTTGAATAATTTACTATAGAAAAGGCAATCCCTGGCGGAATTAAAATTTGCGACAGTAAAAAATTATTTTTTGAATAATTTACTATAGAAAAGGCAATCCCTGGCGTAATTAAAATTTGCGACAGTAAAAAATTATTTTTTGAATAATTTACTATAGAAAAGGCAATCCCTGGCGAATTAAAATTTGCGACAGTTGAAAATTATTTCTTGAATAATTTACTATAGAAAAGGCAATCCCTGGCGTAATTAAAATTTGCGACAGTTGAAAATTATTTTTTGAATAATTTACTATAGAAAAGGCAATCCCTGGGATATTTAGAATTTGCGACAGTAAAAAATTATTTTTTGAATAATTTACTATAGAAAAGGCAATCCTTGGCGTAATTAAAATTTGCGACAGTAAAAAATTATTTTTTGAATAATTTACTATAGAAAAGGCAATCCCTTGCGTAATTAAAATTTTCGACAGTAGAAAATTATTTTTTGAATAATTTACTATAGAAAAGGCAATCCCTGGCGTAATTAAAATTTGCGACAGTAAAAAATTATTTTTTGAATAATTTACTATAGAAAAGGCAATCCCTGGCGCACTTAAAATTTGCGACAGTAGAAAATTATTTTTTGAATAATTTACTATAGAAAAGGCAATCCCTGGCGCAATTAAAATTTGCGACAGTAGAAAATTATTTTTTGAATAATTTACTATAGAAAAGGCAATCCCTGGCGTAATTAAAATTTGCGACAGTAGAAAATTATTTTTTGAATAATTTACTATAGAAAAGGCAATCCCTGGCGTAATTAAAATTTGCGACAGTTGAAAATTATTTTTTGAATAATTTACTATAGAAAAGGCAATCCCTGGCGTAATTAAAATTTGCGACAGTAGAAAATTATTTTTTGAATAATTTACTATAGAAAAGGCAATCCCTGGCGCAATTAAAATTTGCGACAGTATAAAATTATTTTTTGAATAATTTACTGTAGAAAAGGCAATCCCTGGCGCAATTAAAACTTGCGACAATATAAAATTATTTTTTGAATAATTTACTGTAGAAAAGGCAATCACTGGCGCAATTAAAACTTGCGATAGTAAAAAATTATTTTTTGAATAATTTACTATAGAAAAGGCAACTCCTGGCGTAATTAAAATTTGCGACAGTTGAAAATTATTTTTTGAATAATTTACTATAGAAAAGGCAATCCCTGGCGTAGTTAAAATTTGCGACAGTTGAAAATTATTTTTTGAATAATTTACTATAGAAAAGGCAATCCCTGGCGTAATTAAAATTTGCGACAGTAGGAAATTTTTTTTGCAAAATTTACTATAGAAATGGCAATCCCTGGCGTATTTAAAATTTGCGACAGTAAAAAATTATTTTTTGACTAATTTACTATAGAAAAGGCAATCCCTGGCGCAATTAAAATTTGCGACAGTAAAAAATTATTTCTTGAATAATTTACTGTAGAAAAGGCAATCCCTGGCGCAATTAAAATTTGCGACAGTAAAAAAATATTTTTTGAATAATTTGCTATTGAAAAGGCAATCCCTGGCGTAATTAAAACTTGCGATAGTAAAAAAATTATTTTTTGAATAATTTACTATAGAAAAGGCAATCCCTAGCGTAACTAAAATTTGCGACAGTATAAAATTATTTTTTGCAAAATTTACTATAGAAAAGGCAATCCCTGGCGTATTTAAAATTTGCGATAGTAAAAAACTATTTTTTGAATAATTTACTATAGAAAAGGCAATCCCTGGCGCAATTAAAATTTGCGACAGTAAAAAATTATTTCTTGAATAATTTACTATAGAAAAGCAATCCCTTGCGTAATTAAAATTTGCGACAGTAGAAAATTATTTTTTGAATAATTTACTATAGAAAAGGCAATCCCTGGCGTAATTAAAATTTGCGACAGTAAAAAATTATTTTTTGAATAATTTACTATAGAAAAGGCAATCCCTGGCGTAATTAAAATTTGCGACAGTAAAAAATTATTTTTTGAATAATTTACTATAGAAAAGGCAATCCCTGGCGCACTTAAAATTTGCGACAGTAGAAAATTATTTTTTGCAAAATTTACTATAGAAAAGGCAATCCCTGGCCTATTTAAAATTTGCGACAGCAGAAAATTAATTTTTGAAAAATTTACTATATAAAAGGCAATCCCTGGCGTAATTAAAATTTGCGACAGTAGAAAATTATTTTTTGAATAATTTACTGTAGAAAAGGCAATCCCTGGCGCAATTAAAACTTGCGATAGTAAAAAACTATTTTTTGAATAATTTACTATAGAAAAGGCAATCCCCGGCGCAATTAAAATTTGCGACAGTATAAAATTATTTTTTGAATAATTTACTATAGAAAAGGCAATCCCTGGCGTAATTAAAATTTGCGACAGTATAAAATTATTTTTTGAATAATTTACTATAGAAAAGGCAATCCCTGGCGCAATTACAATTTGCGACAGTAAAAAATTTTTTTTTGAAAAATTTACTGTAGAAAAGGCAATCCCTGGCGCAATTAAAATTTGCGACAGTAGAAAATTATTTTTTGAATAATTTACTATAGAAAAGGCAATCCCTGGCGTAATTAAAATTTGCGACAGTATAAAATTATTTTTTGAATAATTTACTATAGAAAAGGCAATCCCTGGCGCAATTACAATTTGCGACAGTATAAAATTATTTTTTGAATAATTTACTATAGAAAAGGCAATCCCTGGCGTAGTTAAAATTTGCGACAGTTGAAAATTATTTTTTGAATAATTTACTATAGAAAAGGCAATCCCTGGCGTAATTAAAATTTGCGACAGTAGAAAATTATTTTTTGAATAATTTACTGTAGAAAAGGCAATCCCTGGCGCAATTAAAATTTGCGACAGTAAAAAATTATTTTTTGAATAATTTACTATTGAAAAGGCAATCCCTGGCGTAATTAAAACTTGCGATAGTAAAAAATTATTCTTTGAATAATTTACTA
Organism: Dioctria linearis; assembly: GCA_963930735.1. Taxonomy (NCBI): domain Eukaryota; kingdom Metazoa; phylum Arthropoda; class Insecta; order Diptera; family Asilidae; genus Dioctria; species Dioctria linearis. The sequence goes on along the minus strand of CAWVNZ010001587.1, from coordinate 4,831 downwards.
TAGAAAAGGCAATCCCTAGCGTAATTAAAATTTGCGAGAGTATAAAATTATTTTTTGAATAATTTACTATAGAAAAGGCAATCCCTGGCGTAATTAAAATTTGCGACAGTATAAAATTATTTTTTGCAAAATTTACTATAGAAAAGGCAATCCCTGGCGCAATTAAAATTTGCGACAGTTGAAAATTATTTTTTGAATAATTTACTATAGAGAAGGCAATCCCTGGCGCAATTAAAATTTGCGACAGTAAAAAATTATTTTTTGAATAATTTACTATAGAAAAGGCAATCTCTGGCGTAATTAAAATTTGCGACAGTAAAAAATTATTTTTTGAATAATTTACTATAGAAAAGTTAATCCCTGGCGAATTAAAATTTGCGACAGTTGAAAATTATTTTTTGAATAATTTACTATAGAAAAGGCAATCCCTGGCGTAATTAAAATTTGCAACAGTTGAAAATTATTTTTTGAATAATTTACTATAGAAAAGGCAATCCCTGGGATATTTAAAATTTGCGACAGTAAAAAATTATTTTTTGAATAATTTACTATAGAAAAGGCAATCCTTGGCGTAATTAAAATTTGCGACAGTAAAAAATTATTTTTTGAATAATTTACTATAGAAAAGGCAATCCCATTCGTAATTAAAATTTGCGACAGTAGAAAATTATTTTTTGAATAATTTACTATAGAAAAGGCAATCCCTGGCGTAATTAAAATTTGCGACAGTAAAAAATTATTTTTTGAATAATTTACTATAGAAAAGGCAATTCCTGGCGTAATTTAAATTTGCGACAGTAAAAAATTATTTTTTGAATAATTTACTATAGAAAAGGCAATCCCTGGCGCACTTAAAATTTGCGACAGTAGAAAATTATTTTTTGCAAAATTTACTATAGAAAAGGCAATCCCTGGCGTATTTAAAATTTGCGATAGTAAAAAACTATTTTTTGAATAATTTACTATAGAAAAGGCAATCCCTGGCGTAATTAAAATTTGCGACAGTATAAAATTATTTTTTGAATAATTTACTATAGAAAAGGCAATCCCTGGCGTAATTAAAATTTGCGACAGTATAAAATTATTTTTTGAATAATTTACTATAGAAAAGGCAATCCCTGGCGCAATTACAATTTGCGACAGTAAAAAATTTTTTTTTGAAAAATTTACTGTAGAAAAGGCAATCCCTGGCGCAATTAAAATTTGCGACAGTAGAAAATTATTTTTTGAATAATTTACTATAGAAAAGGCAATCCCTGGCGTAATTAAAATTTGCGACAGTATAAAATTATTTTTTGAATAATTTACTATAGAAAAGGCAATCCCTGGCGCACTTAAAATTTCCGACAGTAGAAAATTATTTTTTGAATAATTTACTATAGAAAAGGCAATCCCTGGCGCAATTACAATTTGCGACAGTAAAAAATTTTTTTTTGAAAAATTTACTGTAGAAAAGGCAATCCCTGGCGCAATTAAAATTTGCGACAGTAGAAAATTATTTTTTGAATAATTTACTATAGAAAAGGCCATCCCTGGCGTAATTAAAATTTGCGACAGTATAAAATTATTTTTTGAATAATTTACTAAAGAAAAGGCAATCCCTGGCGCACTTAAAATTTGCGACAGTAGAAAATTATTTTTTGAAAAATTTACTATAGAAAAGGCAATCCCTGGCGTAATTAAAATTTGCGACAGTAAGAAATTATTTTTGCAAAATTTACTATGGAAAAGGCAATCCCTGGCGTAATTAAAATTTGCGACAGTATAAAATTATTTTTTGAATAATTTACTATAGAAAAGGCAATCCCTGGCGTAATTAAAATTTGCGACAGTAAAAAATTATTTTTTGCAAAATTTACTATAGAAAAGGCAATCCCTGGCGTAATTAAAATTTGCGACAGTATAAAATTATTTTTTGAATAATTTACTATAGAAAAGGCAATCCCTGGCGTAATTAAAATTTGCGACAGTATAAAATTATTTTTTGAATAATTTACTATAGAAAAGGCAATCCCTGGCGCACTTAAAACTTGCGACAGTAGAAAATTATTTTTTGAAAAATTTACTATAGAAAAGGCAATCCCTGGCGTAATTAAAATTTGCGACAGTAAGAAATTATTTTTTGCAAAATTTACTATAGAAAAGGCAATCCCTGGCGTAATTAAAATTTGCGACAGTATAAAATTATTTTTTGAATAATTTACTATAGAAAAGGCAATCCCTGGCGTAATTAAAATTTGCGACAGTAAAAAATTATTTTTTGAAAAATTTACTATAGAAAAGGCAATCCTGGCGTAATTAAAATTTGCGAAAGTATAAAATTATTTTTTGAATAATTTACTATAGAAATGGCAATCCTTGGCGTAATTAAAATTTGCGACAGTAGAAAATTATTTTTGAATAATTTACTATATTTGCGACAGTAGAAAATTATTTTTTGAATAATTTACTATAGAAAAGGCAATCCCTGGCGTAATTAAAATTTGCGACAGTAAAAAATTATTTTTTGAATAATTTACTATAGAAAAGGCAATCCCTGGCGTAATTAAAATTTGCGACAGTAAAAAATTATTTTTTGAATAATTTACTATAGAAAAGGCAATCCCTGGCGCACTTAAAATTTGCGACAGTAGAAAATTATTTTTTGAATAATTTACTATAGAAAAGGCAATCCCTGGCGCAATTAAAATTTGCGACAGTAGAAAATTATTTTTTGAATAATTTACTATAGAAAAGGCAATCCCTGGCGTAATTAAAATTTGCGACAGTTGAAAATAATTTTTTGAATAATTTACTATAGAAAAGGCAATCCCTGGCGCAATTAAAATTTGCGACAGTAGAAAATTATTTTTTGAATAATTAACTATAGAAAAGACAATCCCTGGCGCAATTAAAATTTGCGACAGTAAAAAATTATTTTTTGAATAATTTACTATATAAAAGGCAATCCCTGGCGTAATTAAAATTTGCGACAGTAGAAAATTATTTTTTGAATAATTTACTGTAGAAAAGGCAATCCCTGGCGCAATAAAACTTGCGATAGTAAAAAATTATTTTTTGAATAATTTACTATAGAAAAGGCAATCCCTGGCGTAATTAAAATTTGCGACAGTAAAAAATTATTTTTTGAATAATTTATTATAGAAAAGGCAATCCCTGGCGCAATTAAAATTTGCGACAGTAAAAAATTATTTTTTGAATAATTTACTATAGAAAAGGCAATCCCTGGCGTAATTAAAATTTGCGACAGTAGAAAAATTATTATTTGAATAATTTTCTATAGAAAAGGCAATCCCTGGCGCACTAAAAATTTGCGACAGTAAAAAATTATTTTGTGAGAAATTTACTATAGAAAAGGCAATCCCTGGGATATTTAAAATTTGCGACAGTAGAAAATTATTTTTTGAATAATTTACTATAGATAAGGCAATCCCTGTCGTATTTAAAATTTGCGACCGTAAAAAATTATTTTTTGAATAATTTACTATAGAAAAGGCAATCCCTGGCGCAATTAAAATTTGCGACAGTAGAAAATTATTTTTTGAATAATTTACTATAGAAAAGGCAATCCCTGGCGCACTTAAAATTTGCTACAGTAAAAAATTATTTTTTGAATAATTTACTATAGATAAGGCAATCCCTGGCGCACTTAAAATTTGCGACAGTAGAAAATTATTTTTTGAATAATTTACTATAGAAAAGGCAATCCCTGGCGTAGTTAAAATTTGCGACAGTAGAAAATTATTTTTTGAATAATTTACTATAGAAAAGGCAATCCCTGGGATATTTAAAATTTGCGACAGTAAAAAATTATTTTTTGAAAAATTTACTATAGAAAAGGCAATCCCTGGCGTAATTAAAACTTGCGATAGTAAAAAATTATTTTTTGAAAAATTTACTATAGAAAAGGCAATCCCTGGCGCAATTAAAATTTGCGACAGTAGAAAATTATTTTTGAATAATTTACTATAGAAAATGCAATCCCTGGCGCAATTAAAATTTGAGACAGTATAAAATTATTTTTTGAATAATTTACTATAGAAAAGGCAATCCCTGGCGTAATTAAAATTTGCGACAGTATAAAATTATTTTTTGAATAATTTACTATAGAAAAGCTAATCCCTGGCTCACTTAAAATTTGCGACAGTAAAAAATTATTTTTTGAATAATTTACTATAGAAAAGGCAATCCCTGGCGTAATTAAAATTTGCGACAGTTGAAAATTATTTTTTGAATAATTTACTATAGAAAAGGCAATCCCTGGCGCAATTAAAATTTGCGACAGTATAAAATTATTTTTTGAATAATGTACTATAGAAAAGGCAATCCCTGACGCACTTAAAATTTGCGACAGTAGAAAATTATTTTTTGAATAATTTACTATAGAAAAGGCAATCCCTGGCGCACTTAAAATTTGCGACAGTAGAAAATTATTTTTTGCATAATTTACTATAGAAAAGGCAATCCCTGGGATATTTAAAATTTGCGACAGTAAAAAATTATTTTTTGAATAATTTACTATAGAAAATGCAATCCCTGGCGCAATTAAAATTTGCGACAGTAGAAAATTATTTTTTGAATAATTAACTATAGAAAAGGCAATCCCTGGCGCAATTAAAATTTGCGACAGTTGAAAATTATTTTTTGAATAATTTACTATATAAAAGGCAATCCCTGGCGTAATTAAAATTTGCGACAGTAGAAAATTATTTTTTGAATAATTTACTGTAGAAAAGGCAATCCCTGGCGCAATTAAAACTTGCGATAGTAAAAAAATATTTTTTGAATAATTTACTATAGAAAAGGCAATCCCTGGCGTAATCAAAATTTG
>CAWVNZ010001586.1:0-27917 GCA_963930735.1 Dioctria linearis | reverse complement strand
CAATATTTTTAGAATTGAAGCACTTGTATTATTTTAAGTTGGTGTAGAAAATCCATTTACCATAGTATAACATTTTTGTCACAACCTCGGGAGCAGTTGACTAAGTTGTCGTACTTTTAGGCGTGTATTCTGACACTAATTCATTTGAAATTCATTTTAGTTTATTTTGTGGTTGATGAAAAGGATTAATTAAAATGAATATGGTGAATATAAAAGTACGTCAAATTTGAGGTGAAATGTCAAAATATGTGACTAAAATATACTCCTAAGCTACGACAAAGAGATCAGAATCACCCCCCTGATCTCATATATTGTACAGAACTGTCAAAGTTGGTGAGGCCGGGGAGGTTGCAGCCAGCACTGTGTTTCACACTTAAAGTACGACCGACAAAAGATCAGAATCACCCCCTGTTGTTCTTTGAGTTTTTTTTTGTGTTAGAAATTGTGATTTTATTTTTTTAATTTATAAATTTTATTTATATTTTCTGCGTTTTTAGTGTCTTTATTGTTTTTATTTATATAAGTAATTGTGTTCCTTATAATTGTAATCGTTCCATATGGCCTGAAGATGGACCAGACCTATGTATGCAGGTTGGAAACTTTGCCGCTCATTAATATCCAATCTGACACATATTGCATTCTCAGCAGATAAGTAATGAAAATTAAGGGAGCGGAGATATAACGGAGCCCTGAGACGCACTGGCATCTAACACAACCTGTACTTGGCGAGCAGATAAAAGCTTTCGACACATAATAAACGAGGGTGGGAGAGGCCAAGTACTTTAAGTTTCTCTAAGAGGAAAGGATGAAAAACTCTATTAATGGCACTAGAAGTGTGGAAAGTATTGTTCCAACGTTCAGTAAGCCTCCAAATGAGCGTCCAGACCGGAAGCCATATTGACGAACCTGTATGAATTGATTGATTTCTAGATACTCCATTAATTTGGAGTCAATGATAGCTTCAAGAAGCTTCGAAAGAATCGATGTAATTATAATTGTTCAATTATTTTAGGGATCGCTACCCTCTCCTTAATCATTCACCATCATATCATTTAGAAGTTTTAGAGGGCAGTTCATAAAATATGGCAAAGTTGTTATATATAATATTTACCCCTCCTCCTCCTTTTCGCAATAATTAAATATTTCTACAGACATATCATGGTAATGTTTTACATTGGTGCAGAATTAATCCGGCTCACCCTCTGTTTGCATTATTCTCTGATTATTTTCTCGAAATAAGAACGTAGCACCTACGTACTGGGAATATTTCTCTGCCAAATAAAAGTGAGACATTTTACGCATTATCCTTTCATGTATATATCAAATATTTAGAAATAGTTCCGAACCAACCTCTAATTGAATTAAGGCTGGAATATTTAATATGGAATTAATATTAAAATGTTTTTATTTATTTATTGAAATAACTTCTTGGTGTTGTCAAATTTGGCTTTAATATTTATGCCTTAAAATGTACACATATATATATATATATACATATATACCATAATGGAACTAAGAAAACTTGGCAGGACATCCAGTCTCCGTCAGCAATAAAATTTGGCTGCAACCTATTTGAGAAAAACTTTCCTGGACTAAATTTGGCAAAGCTGAATGAACTGTTAGCTTTCCGGATGTCTAATAAATTCAAGAATAAATCAAGGGAATTTAATTTCGTATGAGTGCGGAGTTCTTTTAAAGTTAGAAGCTGTCGAATATGAAAGATGTATACTAGTAAGTAAACATCTCCTTTAAGAAGAGAATCCTTTAAATTTCAAATTTGTGTGCATGAAGATATTATTACTCCCTCTATTCTGTGCCGAACCGATGCACAAAATCTGTAAGCGTATAAATTGTGGGATAATTACTTTGGTTGCAGTAACTTGGAATTTACATAGAGGTATATGTTTTGTTTTTTCTTAGCCATTACCTCATGATTGAGGCTTCGTAGCGGCTATCTTTAAACTAATATCAAATGACAAGCTTGTTTAATTTTCTTTTGAAATATTTTGCTTCTTATTCTTTTAGAAATCAACAATATTTCAAGTTAGAAGTTTTTTGGGTAGGTATCTGCCATAAACTGAAAATATATGTTATTCCTCTTCTTATACTCTAAAGGATATAGGGCAGAAACGGAAGTTCTCTAATGGATCTTGATTTAAGGTAAAGAATTTAGCCCACTCTATGATTTAATGGTACAAGTGTGCCTCAGGGTTCTATTTTAGGACTTTTTTTCTTCAATCAATTCATTAATGACCGATTATTTCACATTGCTCAGCTCATATGTATTCCGAAGACGAAAAAAATTATGTTGGCCGGCCTATTGATTTAATGGAAGGGTGAGGCTACAGAATAAATGGACTTGGATAATATTTTTCAATCGTCTAATGACAACAGTCTTCCCCTAATCGCATATAAATCGCACGGTTTACCACTAAATCGACATTTTGTTCACATGGTTTTCACAGAAACTGTAGAGTTCAAAAATGTGCTAAATCGAACAACATTTTCTTTGTTTTTCCAGTTTATTTAACTTTTATTTTCATCTAGGGTATGATATTATTAGTTTTTATACAAACATAACTTTTTCCCTTGTCTTTATATACGTTTTTTCATTGAATTTCATTGTATATAATTATTTTGCTGTTTGCTACATTAGCTGCGCTAATATTTTTTCACTCGTATGGTATTGCAGGCCGTCATTGTTAAGGACACCGACCGACGCACAGCTCCCATTGTTTTTGGGACTATAAATAGCAAGCTGCTGAAACTAGAAATTCAACGACATGAGGTACGGCTGATACGGCGCATCAGCTGTAAATGAAAAAACGACAATAAAACGGAAAGTTAGAGAGTAACAAAGGACACCTGTCAACAAGAGGACAAAAGACGACATCAAACCGAACTGAGGGCTGAAGATGAGCCCCAACGAACAAATGACGACAAATAGAGAGAACATCGAAGGAAACTACGACAACACAAATAAGAAATCGGCACAAACATATTTGACTTGACTTGACTAGAAATTCACTCATGTTCCGAAAGAGCAACAAGACTGATCAGCAGTTCTCTGACGCTAAATGATGTCTTGCTTAACAAAAACCACGCTTAGAATTTTGAGTCCCTAGTTTACATACCTTTTTTTCTAAAAATTATTTATTTAATAATTTATATTTATTGCAGCATGCCATTGGGAGTTTTTTGATCCCATACATAGCCTGTATGAGCAGTTCGTTGACACTTATTCGATCTAACTTAAGCTCACAATTTTCTGATTAATAACAATTTTTTCCTTCTCTCATTACAGATTGAGAAAACCCAATATTAGTACAAATTGTGAATTAATTAAGGTAGAGGTAAATTAGAATTAATAAATGTTAAATTTGAAATTGGAGTAGAGCGAATTAATAATATATTTTATACAAAAGTACCTGGATTGTCCATTGTCCATGAATTTTTTCAAAACAAGAGTTTTTCCCGCGGATCCATCGCCATGTACCTATGTTGGAACTCACAAATATAAATAGATATACGAAAAGGAGAAAACAGCAGTTGATATACAATGACTTAGAAAAATTAACAGTGTTAGTATTTTCCAAGCAATTACAAATCTAAAGCAAATGTTGCGTCGATAATATCCAAAAGGAAATGCGATTAAAGACGCTATCCAAAAAGTGCTTTTCCTTCGACGAGTTATTATGTTATTGCTAGCGATTAGTCAAGGAATACGTTCAGGAAGCCAAAGTATCTATTAGGTGTCAAATAATTTCGAGAAACGACCTTAATATTTAGGTTGTATGGTTCAGTTACAAAAGTCACAAGCACAAAAGGCAAAAATTCGCACTTTCTTCATTAAGAAAAACAAAACAAAAAGCTATAATTTTTGCTAAGACTAATAAAATTATACCCTAGATAATAATGAAATTGAAATAGAGTGAAAAATTAAAGTTTTGTATGGCAACACCAAGAACAGGCTGTCCGATTTAGTCCATTTTTATATCGTAGATGAAATTTCATAGGGTGTACTAAGTTTGTCATTCCGTTTGTTTTGTAATGCATTCTTATGGCCCCATTCACTTACAGATTATCTGCAGATCTGAACTGTAGATATACCTATTTGAATTTCACTACACATTAACAGTTCAAATCGTACGATTTGATCTGCAGTCTAAGTAATCTGCGTGTGTATTTTGAAAATGTGTACGTTTTGATTGTAAAACAGATTGGCAGTCAATGAACTGCAGACTGTAGATCTGTACATACAAAAGTCGAAAAACTCAGAATATTATGGGTGGGTATCCAATCCATTTAGCTCTACGAGCATTATGTGTATGCGTTATAAACTTATTCGGGAGACAGACTTGGGGTATCGATATCAAGGTATTGATATTGTAATTGTGTCATATTGAACTATAGAATTTCAGAGACACACTGGCGGTGTACGATACTGAAGAATTAATTAGAGAACTGAAATTTGATTTGTCATTTAACTTGAGAAAGTTTGGCGTACGTACAAAATTCGAGCATATATTGAGAGATTACTTGTCAATTTACAATACACTTGTCACTAGAACTTGACAAGTGTGAAATACTAAATGTCAGCAAAAGTTGCAGCCAACACTGCAATATAAAATTCGACTCAAAAAGGCCCATATTGAGATAAGCTCCCCACAGAAAAATTGTTATCCTAAATTCTCGGAGTTCTACTAGAGAATAAATTTTGCGAAGCCAGATTATTTCCCATCGAATTCTCAGGGAATTACACTAGAATCTTATAGAGATAAAAAGGAGAATCCGATATCATGCTCCGGGAATAAAATTTAGTGTTGATATAGGAATAATAATTCCCCTTATCTACTTATATCTTAATCTCATATCGATGTTCAGTGCTTATATAAGACTTCATATACTTCCTATTGTAGAAATTTAATATTATGACGTTGTTTTTGGTTTTTCTAAATTGCTATACTACACTTATATACTAATTAAATATATCCCCATGTGATAAGTTATTTGTTCCTAAATTATCCCATATAGGAAAAGTGGTCCTAACGTAAAATCATTAAAAGACAATAGCTCCTATTTGAGTCTGCAAATTTAATGTCTATGTGGAACTTATTATGCATGCGTTAATAGATTATACCATATTATATATATATATATATATATTATTTCTTAATTTTAAAATTGATTTTTCACAAGGCGTATGTTAGAATTTAACAACGATTTAACAACGACTAAAGTTATACTGTTTGTATTTAACACGCTAGATCGTAAAAAAAAACAAAGCGCCTCAAAATAAATAAATAAATAGAAAGTTAAAAGCTAAAGTTAAAAAGAGTTTTGTCCATTTGGCTGTCCAACTAAATGGAACTAATGTATATTTATCTATTTTTCAATAAATCTATCAATATGTCATTATTTTCATGTTTCCCTTAAAGATTAAAAATCTTGATATAACAGACAAAATTCCATATCACGACTTAAACACCTACATAAGCAGAAACAAACGCTTACATAGGTAACAAATTCTTATATAAAGATATAAATTGCTGTGTTGGGAATAGATATTTCTATACAGCATTTGTAGTGCTATATAAGCATAGTAGATCGAAAGAAAAATATTCATATAGCATTTAAGTTCCAATTTAGTGGCGAATATTCCTCTATGAGAATTCCGATCGACCAGCGTGGTGGTGTGCTTTAAGGTCTTCTAGATGCACAAAGCATTTCGGAATGTAATTTACATTTGAGCAACTATTCGGAAACATACTATATCTAATATCTCTTTGTATGAATTACCAAATTTTCCATCCCTATACCCAACTAGAAGTCTTTTCGTTATGCCTAATTCATTTTAGCTAATCATAGTAGCCCCACTTATGTAATATCCTGTAACATGACAGCAAATTTAACTTATTGTAACTTAATTTGGGAAGTTTTGCCACTCTTGTGGGGGCATATCCTCCCTTCTATCATTTTGTATGGGAAAGACCTGCAACTAGCAGTCTATATTATTAAAGTCTATGGACCAGAGTGGGCTACCCCCCCCCCCCCCCCCCCCCGTCGATACCATAACAAGTATTCTCTTTCCGAGCTTGGTGCTTTCTGCCCCAGAAAAAGGACAAGTCTGAGAAATGTGCAACAAGTTCATTTGATTACAACACGTTTATTATATTTATCCACAGTGTTCCGAAAATCGTGAAGGAAATAGCAGTTATCATAATGCAAGCTTTTTAAGAGATATTTGATTTTATGAGCAATATTTTGTTATTATTAGTATGAATAAAGTTTGAGTTTAATAAATCATTTGCAACCCTAGAGTTGTTTTAATTAAAAATTATCCATACGCATTTTCAGATTCACAGTAGGGGGCTTGTAAAGCCCGAGGTGTTATTTTATTTCACATGTGCACTGCAGTGTTAAGAATGAACTTCACATGACACTTTTCAATGTGACAAACAAGTGAAGTTTGAGAAAGTTTTTGGGGGCAATGGATCAACATTTGTTTTGTGATAGATATCCAGTTTCAAAAGAAATACTAAATCCTAAGTAAATACAATATTTCTGATAATTACTGCTGGAATCAAATGACCTTGTAAATAGTGCTGGATCCAGCAATTTAGGTGACAGTATTAAGACACAAATGCTGGATTGATTGACTTCATCCTCCTCCAAGCAATATAATTCTTATCTTGTTTATTGGATACCATTTTATGTATCTTTAATCAATTGCAAAAGTAAATGCTATTTTGCATTATGAATAAAAGAACTGTCAAGAGACGTTATGCGGCAGATCCATCAAACACTATGTTCGAAATTGTATGGTAGTGCTCGAAAAATGGTGGGGTTTACAGAATGTTTCCTCCATGGTGGTCCATAGAGCGGGAGGTACTAGTCCTGACCTAGGCGAACAAAAAATTTTTTGGCAGGGAGAGACGATCCATATCAAACGTTTCGGAGTTACAGATTAAGAAAATATGTTGCTTTTCCTAAAACACAAAACACTCTGTACCGTATAAAGTGCGGGGTGTGCAGTCACTGTCAAGAGCTCACTGAAGGCAGAAATTTCCAACCACTGCTCACACCGGGAGCGGCAGATTTCATCCAAATGTACTCTAGTTGCGAAAAAGAAGTTCTGTTATTGCTCTGGTTGAAGAAAATAGACAAAAGTGATAAAGTTCGATTACGAATACTTTAGAATGCCAAAAGCCATACTTAACGAATTGTGCGAACTTATTTCGAATGAAAAAGAAATTTTGCCGCCAGCATTGGTAAAATTGTGTTTATGAGTAATCTCTAAAATCGCCGCGCGGCAACTATTTCGTAGCGCCGTGCCGTGCCGCGCGGTCCGGTGTGACTTATAGATTTAACGTCAATTAAAAATGCCGCGCAACGCCGCAGCCTATGTGCTGACTGTAACCGTTAAGAAACCTTTTCACGTCATACCGAAATTGGACGATATTTTTTTTAAATTACGCATTTTCAGTCTGAAAGAGAATAGCTTTGAGAATAGGTTATGAGCTAATGACTCTATAACGGCTACAATTAGAACATAGGGTGTGATAGGTCAAGTTAATAAGGAGAGTCCACAGTTTACTGCTTTTATAAAAAAAAGGTTATGTTATCTACCTTTTTGTAAAAAAAAAGATGTCAAAATAATTTTTTTTTTTTTAAGAAAATCTGATATTCTTACTTTAGACCTATAGAACGCCTGGAGGGAGGAGTACGAATCTGGTTGAACAGCCGATGGAAAGGCCAATAAGTTCTGCATACAAGAAGTTCTTCACATCGACCATACATCCTGTACTTTTTAAGATACAAGGGCTTTTGTGAAAGATTAGCATAATTTCTGAATCCCCCTATATCTTCTAAATAGTTGATTTGAGCCCCCCCCACACCTTCCATTCCTCCTTACAATTTTTTGTTCGTCTAGGTGAGTACTATCACCTTCTGCTCGATAGTCCACCTAGACGGAAACACCGTGTATATAATGCTATCTGGTTCCGCCAGTTAAAGAAGCCTGGTTTTTGGATTCGGTACGCTAGTCTTTTTATGAGAGTTTGTGGTTCTATCCTTCAGCTCAATTCTCTCTTGAAGTACCGCAATCTTCGATATTTAAGTTAGCTATAATAATTGGTTACCAGGAATAACGTGAGGATGCGTTCGTGAGTACACTTGATAAAGTTGGCTACAATTTAAGTACTGTGAGGAAATGTAAACTCACGGTAACGCAGAGTACTGAATCAATTTATTTCTATTTACTTTTTTTTCCTTTCAACGGTATCGCCGTACATGTACATCCTGCCATACTTCGGCCGATTAAAAAACAGTTAAGTTAACTACCTATGTAAAAAAAAAACAAAGATGTCAATAAAAAAGTTAGTAAATCCAAAATTTTTATTTTAAACCAATATAATTCCGAGAGATTATTAAATGTGCAGCCCGCATTAGTGGATTAAGCTATTTTAATTGATGTTTTCATTTATGTCCTGTATGGTGGAGACAGATGCCCATAAAACGTAAAATATAAAAGTTGCCTTCCTTTTGAAATTCAAATGAGAAAGTAGTTTCCATATCTGCACTGTTAAGCTTTCAACATCTAACGAAGTTACATACATTTCAGCTAGACACCAGCGAAAACGAGTGTCTAGCAGCCGCATCAGCCATCAGCCAGCCTGCCTATAAATAGCCGGCAGCCAGTGGCGGATCCAGATAGGGGGCGGGGTGGGCGCGCGCCCCTCCCTGAAGGCCACAAAAAATTGCAGTAGAACTTCTGAATTCCTCTACTGCACTTTTTGCAACAGACAAAAAAAGGTCTGGAAACGTTAAATTTGAAGCAGAACTTATACGGGTGAAAGCGGTGGGAGATTTGTTTTAATTGAAAACACAACGGCAAACAAATCATTGAATATTGATGTAGTAAGTTATTACATTTAAAGCAAGACAATTATTTTGGAAAAACAGTTTTATTATTTCGTAAAATTCAATAGTAGAACATTTAGCTAAAACCTTAAACAAAAAAAATTAAATGCTGATTGGGAAATTCTAAATCAGAACCTTAAGGAAGTCTTGGCATGTGTGAATACATTCCGTACATTCTTACAGCAGATCTCAACAAGAGTAAAATCGCTCTTGGTTTAACGATAAGCTCAACCAAGTAATGTAATAAAGGCGAAACAGTCTGCTCTTCGCGCGTCTAGACTTGAGACAAGTCGACAACACTGCCCAGAACACCTAGAAGTCCATTATCCGGAGAGAAAAATTTCCTTTTGATCAGAATAGAATGGCAAAGGCTTCTGGTTCCTGGTCAAGACGATAAAGAACAACTTCAGAAATTCCTCTATACCTTCACTACTTAATATCGGTGAAGTGGTTGTTGACTCCCTTGATCAAACTAGTATCTATAAAACAGCCAATACACATCCGAAAGAGGGATGTGTTCAAGATCCTTAAGGGGTTTAACGTCTCCTGATGGTTTCTGACCCCTGTTAATTAAAAGCTGTGCCTAATCTGTGGCTAAACCTTTGCGCAAACTATTCTACTTGTCTTATTCGACAGGAAAATTTTCAAATGGCTGGAAAATAGCTCACGTTCAGCCTAATACTAAGAAAGGTGAGGGTAGCGATGCCTCAAATTATCGACCAATTGCAATCACTTCGATTCTTTTAAAGCTTTCTGAATCTATCATTAACTGCAAATTAATGAAGTATCTAGAAACCAAACAACTCATCAATGATCGGCATTATGGCTTCCGAACTGGAGACTTGCTGACTTTTCTTACGGAATATTCAAACCGTGCACAATGGTGCTTTGTAGTAACAAAATCGTTGCTTTGGATATTTAAATAGTCTTTGATAGAGTCTGGCATCCAGCCGCTTTAGTTAAACTTAAAGCACTTGGTCTCTCCCCTCATTTTCGATTATAGATTGAAAGTGTTTTACCTGATCGCATAATACCGGTTGTCCTAGATGGTGGGATTTCACCACAACCTCACCCTATAAATGCCGAGACGTCCCAGAGCTCTGTTATCTCTCTTCTTCATTTTCATTAATGATCTACTTTCCCGTACTTTTAATCCAGTCCATAGTTTTGCCTATGACAGTAGCCTTGAGTTCGCTTACTCTTTTGACATTTCTGGGGACTGCAGACAGAATGCCACATCTGTCAAACGAGACGGCTTGATTAGATCAATGAAGAACGAGCTTGATCATGTTGTCGCTTGGAGTAAAGCGATTCGTGTCGAATTCAAGCCATCTAACTGCCAAAGCAGTTTCATATATTTGAAGCAAGATCAAAGCTTTTCACTCCCATTTCTTTTGATGGAGCACTGATTTGCGATACACCGTCTTTTTACATTTTTGGCTTTAATATTTCCTGTAACCTAAGGTGGACAGGTCACATCTTTTGTTTTGCCAAAGAAGCAGCGAAATGTCTAGCATTTCTGAAAAGGTGTAGAAATATTTCAACCCATCGAAACTAGAGCTCCTCTTCAAATGATACACCAGACCTAGAATATAAAACAATTTCCATATGTGGGCCCGAGGCTGGTCGCACAGTCTTACCTTCATTAGATGTTGTCCAAAAGAGAGCCTTCAAGCTAACTGGCGCTGTGGCAATAACTTGAAATATCGATTCACTCGAAAAACGTCGCAATGATGGATGCCCTTCACTCCCTTATCGCTATATGCGTGGTCAATGTTCTAATGAAATATCTCTTCTGATCCCTTGCAGAATAATTCCTGCACGCAAAGCTCGCGCATCATATCGCCCATAAAATTACTTTCGGCCATGCAGTAAAATCTCGTGATGGTCTTTATCCCGAATTGTGTAAATGTGGACAGTCTACCATTTTCTATCTTTACTCCAACATACAATCTGCGAAAGTTTAATGGTGAAATTTAGCACCTCTGGCGCTCTCCTCACGTTCCCTAATTCGTTTCCCTATCACCTTCCTGCCATGCTGTGCTTTGCATCATAAGGTATCCCCTTAACTTGCCTTAATAATATATAAAACAAACTCAAACTTTGTTAGAGAGGTAAAGTACGTAGCGCTTTAATTCCTGTATTTTGCGAAGTTATAATTTATGACTAATTCGTCAATTTGCACAAAATGTGTTTCCCTATTTTGATTAACTACAATGGGTGATTTGGAAGTTTACGCTTCCATTATTTACAAACCAAAACAAAATAAATAATTTAACACCTGATTTGACTTTCGCGAGTGGCAAAAGTTGAACGTTGAGCAACTTTCTTCGTTCCTTTTATGTATTTGACATTTGCGAGTGTTGGCGAATGTCTTCGAAATTTTGATCTGTTTCCAGGTTATACCGTTTTTAAGTCAAAGTTGCGCCCCTCCCTCACAAGAATGCTGGATCCGCGCCTGCCGGCAGCCAGAATTAAAATCACTCAGACGATCACCGAGCATCGAAGCAGACACAAGTCGAAAGCACAGCCACCGATCAGTGAAATATCCGACCGTGAGAAGACAACTCAAAAGTAAGAAGAGTTGACCCCACCAGTGGACTACCAGAAGACTGGCTTTAAAAGTCAGTTAGCACCGAAAGGTTAGTCAGTTGCCTCCCAGCAGCTCGACTAGACACATCTTCCGTCCAAGTCCTATCGGCAAGTCGTGTTGACTAGTTCAACGGCAACCGCACGTTAATTGTACTTGCCTGAGAATTAGTAAGCGCACGCACACCATCCAGTACCCCCGTGTAGACTACTCTGGCGATAAGTGCACGTTAATCGTGTTGATCAGAAGAGTAGCGAGCGCACGAATATAAATTCCGTCCGCATACCGTGTTGGCTACTCTGGCGACGAGGCGCACGTCATCGTGTTGGTTAGTCGTGTTGGGCTAAAGAGTAGTGAGCGCACTTTCCTACCCTGCACCTACGCCGCACAGTTATAAGGTATTATAAGTGAGTGAGTGAGTGTAGACTAAGCAGTGTATATTACGTAGACAGCCCGAACCCCAGAGCTAGAACAGCGCTCTGAAACTAGCAACATCAGAAAAAGGACCTGGGCAATCTCCTGACTACCCGCACACCAACAACCGACGTTACAAACATAAACTGAAAACTGAAGGGCGATTGCCCGTACTAACTGCAGCAGTCTCGTTCTGAGGGCGTCTATTACATTTATATGCTATGATGCACGTGTCACTGTCTTTAAGAAGGACTAGTTGCTCACTTACTTTCTACATTACCATGAGGTGACTTTTTCATTATGTTCATCGATTTAGTCATAAATGAGATCTTCCTGAATCTGAATATTTGCTGTTGGGCTTAACTTCATATAATACTATCCAAAAAACAGCTATCAACCTCATTGGGTGATGTGGTAATAACAAATCATATCAACTCGATCTAGCACCGCCGAAATGTCGGATAGCTTTCACTTCTTTATATTTACATGAATAGTGAATGTTCTGATAAAATGTCTAGTCTAATCTCATACGATATCCACTGAGCTTGGCTTAGTGATATATATATAAAAAAGAAAATTGTTTTACTTCAATGGGCCTTCACCGTAAGGAATATTAGGAGCAGTCCCTAAAATGTAGGGAGTTCTCCCTAAAATTTAGGGAATATTCTCTAAAATATAGAGAATGTTCCCTAAAAAGCTTTGTTGGAACAATTTGTGCAATTTTTTTACTGTGTGGGTACTTTTTATTGGAGTGATGTTGTTTATTACCTCAACACCTTTCGTGACTCTTATTCATTTCCTATAATTTTCATAAGAACTCGAACCTGGCTATATTTTGCAGGTCAGCCAAAAAATATGTTGCTGTTTAAATATCACACAATGTGATTGGAAGCGGTCTGTCAAATTTGAAATTACACAGAAATTGTTAAAATGAAGAAATACGATAGAGTTGCCTTCAAAAACTGGTGAACCGTTTTGAAATGATATTTGAGAATAAGCTTTTATAAAAATATAAAAAGCTTGTATAAATAAACTCCAGAATCTTCAACATACTCTAGAAGTTTTATGTTTAAATAATAAAAATGGGAAGAACCATTTCTTTTTGTATATCATTTCGAAGAACTACTAACATGCATAGTTACCCCAGTTGCTATTATTTCGCGTGCTACTTAATATTAATTTGTAATCAATAATCCGTGTATTATGAAACGATATTGATTTTAAAGCGCCCCCAACAATCAGCTTTTAAAGTTAAAACTTTTGTTGTCCTTAACATGAAGTGTTTCTTAGAGAATACACCGTTTGTGCACTTCAAGTTACACGGAGTTGAGGGCGAGCTTATAGCGAACAAAAACAATTTGTTCTCCTTCTGTACGCTTGATTCTCCCCGATGAACAAGATTTTCTAGAGTGCAATAATTCAACTTGAACTTTCTAGTGCTTTACAATTCATTCGATGCTTTGTGCAGTAAGCAGTGCATATTTGCACCTCGTTTGTCTGTGCCCTTTGGTATTGAGGGTTGAGGTATGTACATATATTCAAGGCAACTTGAGTGCACATCTCAACGCACAGAGATTCTGCTTTCATAGAGGATGCATGTATTGAGTTCTTCGGATGCAATCTAGAAGATATTTTGAAATTTTTTGCTGTCTCATTATTTATACGTGATTCGTTGGAAATGCAATTTCAGATGGGGAACCCTAAAAAAAAAGATAGACTTGCTGTATGCAAAAGTTCAAAGATGTTGTCGGTATTTGTGGAAATAAATTCAAATTAATTCAAGAAATTCCTTCCTTCTTTACTGCAAGTATTAAATAAGACAAAGATGTGAAGGAACATAAAAGTTTTGGTACTTCCGTTGTGCGACTTTCAGTCATAAAGATTATCAAACAACTTCTATGTAGCTAAGACAAATAATCATTAACCCACCTACTCTTTGTCGGAACTTAACTTTTGCAAAGAGGTGAGATCTAATGAGCTCTGAGGTAATGACTGCTTTAATTTGTTCGTATTAAAACGAATTAATTTCAAAGCCTTTGGGGTTGTCGTGAATTGGCGGAAATGATTATAAGTAGAAAAGAAGATATGTACATATGTAGGTATATAAGGCTAATAATAAAATGTGCTTGATAAAATAGTTGAAATCTTTCAGGTTATGCTTAAATGTAATTCATTTTTGTTAATTATTCTTCGGGTCTATTATGCCCCACAGCCAATATCAGTATACATGGGTAACATATTCGTGAACGTTCATACGTATATGTATTATGTACGCTATAAGAAATGCATCCACTGATTCCAGGGCTCATATTCAAGTACATATCTCAGATCTGACCTACGGATTTTGGGAATTGAGAAGGCTGGAACAACTCACTCTATGCTGGATATGAATGAAAAGTAATAACGGTTGTTCCCGTATTTTACATTGATATTGAATGTCTTGTAAACGTTTTCGTATTAAGAGTTTTATAAAATTCTTGTATTATAACGTTCTATGAAATAAAAATTTTGAGTTAAAATAAAAGCTTTTTCATGAAACTGATTCGTATGATACAGCATTGCACACTTTTCTTACCAAAATAACTATTTTAATTTTTCCGAAAGGGAACTTTCTGCAAAGCCTCGTATAGACGATCCAAGAAGGATGGAATATACCTTGGAGGAATATGGTAGGATAGTACTGGAAAAGATACCCAAATCCTTAATATTGGAGCTGACTCTGGCCTTGAGAGCACTATTTTTACCAAAGATCATAATCTCTGGTCCTTTAACTCTGGAGGTACCATCGGAAGGAATTCCAATTAAAGAACAGCTACCTAAGCAAAACTAACAGTTTTCCTTGCCGGGCGGTCCCAAGGACAATCGGCCCCGGGTCACAGGAGGTAAGCCTGAAGATAAACAAAAAAAGAGTCAGAAATTTCCGAAAGATTTTAAAGACTGCTCGGCCCAGCTACCAAGAGGAAACCCGGAAGTGCCAACTTTAGATACATAATACAAAAGGCTACTACGTAGCCATCAGCTCAAATTGCCCAATAATCAAGAATATCCCTGCGCAGTGGAGCTATCTTACCGGGATCGGTAAAAGCAAGTGTACAATTTCATTTAGACAATTTACTAGAATAAGTGCGTAAAGAAAAAAAATATTTGTCCAGCAGTGTACGATTGCTTACGTAGCCGATTAAAACAATTCCGTGAACAATGGATTGAAAAAATTAAAAGTTATAGAAAGTATACAGAGAAATCTAGAAAAGATGTTAAACAATTTTCCGGAATTTTTCACTCCATATTATCTTTAAACTGGGTTATTGACCTTTGGAATCGACTTTTGAAAAAAGCACTTTCACGCTAGTGTTCTATATGCTTTTGTAACTTTTTTCACCCCCAGAACGGCAGTAGATTCCGCGAAGGTAGTGAAATTGACCATTAAATTGGTGTCTTGATTTTAGGGTGAAAACAAGTCATACCGTGGCATTGAGATGCAAATCTTTTTGAGATGTTGCAAGCAAGTCCTACAGTGCCTAACCGAAAAGGAAAAGGTTGCCTTTATCAAGTTTCTGCTCGGAGAAACTTATCAATTAACTTCGTCCAGATGGAGTTCTTTAGATGACCTAGAGGCTCTCTTGAATACAACCTATCTTTCCCGAGAAAAGTGAAGTAAAGTAATTACTTGCCGACAGCTTCCAACCGAGAATTTTGTTGCTTTTACTCAAAGAGTAAAACAACTCTTAACTAAGTATGGGTACAGCATAATTTTACTCAAACAATCTATCTCTAAAACACTAGTCATCTTAAGTATACAACACAAAATGCCTACACTAACTCACTAGTTAACTCAACAATGGTGACCTCATCTACAACTCCACAGTTTCAAACTGGAGCTCTTGGGACTTCACCCTCATTAGCTTCTCAGCTAGTACAAAATACATTACCATTGAGTGGCCGATATGATTAACAAACTCCAGAAGTGTATCCTAAAATAAGTAAGTATAATAATGCTTACGTACCAGGGCAGGGTTTCAAATAAGGTAACTATAAACCAGGTTCAGATTAAATGTGATTTTTTTGACGTTGGGGTCATACTAATACCGAGTGCCACTGAAAACGAAAATTGGACAGGCAAATTTAAAACAGCCAACTGAAAATCCGACGGTTTGAGTTTTAGGCTACAGAATCCTGATGAAGCGCCTTTATATTCAGAACAACACGAATCCCCCATCTGCTAGACATAACATAAAACGTTAAAATGTAACCGGTCTTCTTGACAGCGGCTGAAGTAAGTTTAGTTACGGAACAAGCACTTATCGACCCTAGATGAACAAATATACAAAAACTTGCATACTGCAAGCATCTTTCCATAGGGCACGAACTTTAGGGAATTTTACTTATAAAAATTTAATTCTTTGGGACTTTCAAGTAGTGCGAAACTTGCCCTTAAGTCTGTGGCGATGAATTGTTGGGAAATGATTTTGGTTCACCAAAGTACTTCGAAAGGGTCGCAAAGAGCATTAATTTCATATTTAAGTTTGAAAAAAAAAGTATGTTAATTTTATATTATATACTATATTTATACTCTCTAAACTTAAATAAGTTCAGAATTTTCACATCGAATAACAGATGTGACTGAAAAGTTTGTCAAAGGAAATAATAGGTACTTCTTTTTAAAGAATTGTCAGGAAATTTTTCGAGTTATTAAAGTATACGTTTAAAGAGATCTTAGTCTTATTTTTTTCAAAAAATTTCAAAGGCAACATTTTTAGATTTGTACATTAAATAGAAGCAAATCTTTTGATCCTGACAATTATCTGATATTATGTATAATTAGTTATTATGCTTGTGAAAACTGAGAGATAATACAAGTGATTGATTGACTTTAGCTTAAAATACGGTATAATTTATAAAATTCATTTTAAACTCCCTAAATTGAAATTAAAAATTTAATTAAGCTAAAATAAATTAAAATTAAACAAAGGAACTGAAACCTTTGTATTATGTCAGTGATACAACTTACTCAGAATTACCCATAATATAAATTATAGCATTATACCTACTATTAATTTTTTTTCTTCCCATTTTTTTTCCAAACTACATACCTATAAATGTATTCAAATTTTAGGAGACATTTTACGAGAGTGTTCCTAAGAACCGGCCAGTAGGGATTCTTAATACGTTTTGTCGAAGTCAAGATCAGAAAATTTACTTCCTCACAAAAAGAAAGAAACTAATGATAGCTAATCTTTGTCTGCAGTTGAACCAGAGGCTGATTGTACAGGTAAAAATTGATTGATTAGAGCATTTCCATTATAATAAGAAATTGACTAATATTTAGATGCTGAATTACTAGTATCTAAGAAATGGCTCCAATTCAATGTTAATCCCTGGGAAGAACTTTCAGATAAATGGGAAAAATCATTTATTATCAGGAAATCACTTTTAGATAGTGAAGCAGGCGTAGCGAATATTCTAAGTGAATGGCCTATATATAAAAAGTCTTTTGGTCACATATTGGTAAGTTATTTTTAAATAACATTTGTCCGCAATTTTTTTAAAACTTTCTAACGGCAAAATTTGCAGGCTTTTTTTTATAATCTCAATTTAAACGCTTCCATCTTAATAAGCACATGGCTTTTCAAGGTTGAATGTGATTTTAAACGAATACATCCACGGAACGAGAACTGCCTTCTTAGAGGGTTTGATGAATTTTTCAAAGCAATTGTATGTATACCTAATATGAGGAGTAATATAAAGAATCAATACAGTAAAATAGTATTAACAATAATAGAAAAGGAAAAGGAAGGTAAACACTTCAAAAAATATATTCAATAATTTCCCTTAATTGTTAAAAGTTATTTCATAGTCTGAAACAATTTCGATATTCATGGCTCTTCATGGACTAATAACTCCGACATCAAGAACGTATGGTTATAATGAAGAATCGAAAAAGAGGCATTTGGTGAAATCATCAATCAACGATTCAAGAAGGAAATTCATTCAGTTAATTCCATTGCCACAAGACTTCCATGATATCGTACGGAAAACTATTAAAGAATTTTGTAAAACAAAAACAAAATTCCAACCACGGATACTTGTCATAGGTAGCTCTTTTTACGACATAATATTTAATTTTACCAACATCTTCCAATACCAAACATTCTTCCAATACCAAAAAAGAATTTTCTAGAATCTCTGGCTGATTTTCTTCCAATCAGAATACTTTGATTTTTTATCTAAAGTGCTAGAAAAATTAATGTACCAGCAAATACTTGAGCATGTGGACAAAAATGATCTTTTAATTCAATGGCAATCAGGGTTTCGAGCATTTCATAGTTGTGAAATAGTCCTATTAAAGATAACGTCCGATATTAGAAGCGCGATGGATAGTGAAAAAATCACTACGCTAGTCCTTTTAGGCTTTTGATAGAGTTGATCATGGAACTCTTATACAGAAGTTCTGTTCTTCTTTTAAATTTGGTAGTTCAGCAGCGCACATGCTGGATAGCTTTTTGAGTGAGCGTGGTCAGCGGGTTAGGGTCGGCAATGTTTATTCTACATGTTTGACTCTGCAGTATGGAGTTCCACAAGGATCGTTATTGGGTCCGCTGTTATTCAGCTTATTCATTAATGACTTGCCGAAAGCAGTTCGTGATGTAGAATTACACCTCTATGCGGATGATGTTCAGGTTTATCTATGAGTCTTCTCGAGGTTTGCTTATCGCGCATTAATACTGATCTGGATACAATATATGCCTGGTCTATGAATAAAGGGTCTTCAACTTAATCCCGTAACATCACTTTCTATAAGTTTTTATAATAACGCTTTCGATGGGTCTGACGTCCCATCGGTGATCCTGAACCATTCCCCACTACCCATGCTGAATAAGGTTACCAATCTTGGGATAGAATTAAACAGCAGTATGAAGGGCTGTGATTATATTAAGGCGAGATTGGGTATAATTTATGCTGAGCTGCGCAGACTTTGGCTCGTAACACTCGTCTCGTCCTAGTAAAGATGTTGATTCTGCTTCATTTCTCGTTTGGTAACGTTGTTTTTCCCAAACTTGATGGTATATGTGCACGTAAAATGGAGGTTCATTTAACGGCTGTATCCCATTTATTTTTAGATTGCGACGATTTGATCACGTTTCCCCATTTAGGCTTCAATCACTTGGGTGTTCTTTGGAATGCTTTTTAAAACATCTGTTCGGCATACTACGGTCCAATAAAACGGAATATCTCAGGGAACTTTCCAGAATACTTTGTCTCAGCGGAACAGAAACCTGATAATGCCACGATTCTATAGATCACTTATGGAGAGTTCTTATCTCATCCAGTCTATCAGACTATGGAATAATTTACCCGTTGCTATACAAGCCGCAAACACCGTCAATGAGTTTAGAATGCAAGTTCGAACTCACTTAAAATAGCCCCTTTATAGGAAAATAGTTCCTATTCTCTTCTAGGCTAAGAGGCAGAATTTAAACTATTTAAACCATTTATGTATTATATTTATACTAAATTTGAACTAAATGATAAAATGCAGCAGATACTTAAATTTTATACTTTTTAGCTTTGAAAGAACAACCTTTTTATGTATTTTTTTTTCTGAACATGCAGATTAATTTTATTTATAGCTCAGTTCTTATTTTTAACACTGATTTATCTAGCACCGACTTACTACTTCGTACTATAAAAGATTGTAAATCTTGTGTACATTTACTAGCAATAAATTTTATTATTATTATTATTATCTTAAAAGCGATAGATACTTTTTTTAAAGTTTACAAAGCTTTTGGGCTCACATATCCAAAAGAATGTGAATTATCGTGGATATTTTATTATATGATTTTACATTATAATATTCGTGTTGATATTTGAACGAGTTAAACGTACAAAATTTTAAAAGTTTTACAAAAATGGATTTATTGTGTTTCGTTTGTAATCAAAAATTGTCAATAACTAATCAGCTTTTCATTCATTTAAAATACATACATAGGTTAGGGCGTAGTTCGTCAATTGTGGTTTTCCTGGGTGTAGACAAAGTTTCTCAACATTTAAGTGTTTTAGTAGATATATGAAAAATGATATTAAAAGACAATCTTCATTCCTAAGTGCAAAACAGATCACAGCTTACACTGACGAAACAAAATTATATGTTGAAATATTTCATCGTGAAGTTAAAGGTTTCCTAGATATTCAAAATAACAATCATCTTCAGAAGGAAAACGTTGACATAAGTATTTGGTGTTTATTCAAAAGTACATATATCCAAAAATGGATTTTTGGAGTATGTTATAAAAGTTCTCTGTCTTTCTCTACTAACTACATAACTGCACATCTCTTCACAACGATTAAAATGCGTAACTTCAAAGTAACTGGATATTATTTCGATTAAAAGCGCAAAACTTAGAAAGTAGCGCAAAGTAAATTTTTGGAGCTATGTACTTTTGACTAAACATCATAGAAATGTAATTAAAGATTCTGTTTTAGAAAAATGAATTTGTAAAGGAAGGATGCGCTTCAAATACAATACGACGTTGAGAATATGATTTTAGAGCCAATCTTCAATTTCCTTGAGGTAGCATTACCAGAAAGTTCAGTACAGGAAGATTCCTGTCAGCTCTTTCGAAAAGTAGTTCACTACTGCAAAAACCATTTAAAAAGGCTAATACGGAGTACAAGTTTTTTCAATACTTGGAACAGAGAAGTTTGTATGAAAAACCGAAAGTAATCTACTTAGATAATTCCCTAGCTATTTTCGTGTTTTTGATCGGGGGAATGATACATGAAGAATGAGGTGACTTATTGGGGATCTCCGATCATCAGTGAAAACACAGGCTACTTTCTTACGTTTTCATTTTATTTATGTTATGGCCCGACGTTTCGACTCTTGCTGTGAGTCCTTTTCATATTGACTTAATAAGCCCTCAGAAAAGGACTCACAGCAAGAGTCGAAACGTCGGGCCATAACATAAATAAAATGAAAACTTATGAAAGTAGCCTGTGTTTTCACTGATGATCGGAGATCCCCAATAAGTCACCTCATTCTTCATGTTAGATAATTCCATATCAATAGTCAGATTGCGCGGAATAAGTGCTATTGACGAAACGATAACTAAGGGTATTATAATGCCGTTGGTCTTCCATTTGAAGAGGTATTTTGAGTGCGCGAATAATTTTGAAATATTTTTTGGAAATTATAACAGAATTACAAATAATAATGGAATAACCAACTTTACTAATGGAAGCCTATGGAAGGAAAAAGTGGTATTTATAGGAAACGAAAAAAATTAAATCCCTTACTTTATCTATTGTGATGATTTCGAAATAAATAATGCTCTCGGGCCTCATTCCTTTTCCTTAACAGGGGCCCGATTCTGTAAAGCGGAGAATTTGAGAATTTCCTAATTTCCTAATTCTCTATTCCCAATTAACTAACATGGTTGGAGAATTAGGGAAAACGTAAGAAATGTAAAAAGTGCGAATCGCCTGGAACGATTAAGGGTATCACTTTTTGATGTAGGTTGGACTTTTTTCATATTTGACGAACATCTGTCTATTACATTCCAATATCGAAATAACTGGAAATTTCTTTTTTCTAGGGGTAGGTTTTGAGGGATGTAGGAGGATAGGTTTCATAGAGTTTTTCCGGGATAACGAGAGAATGGAGAGAAGAAAGAGAATATATATGCAGACCTAAATTACCAAAGTGAATTCTGTTTTTTTTATTGGGCTTACAGATGCTGAGCTTACCCCTGCGAATTATTGCAGCTCCTGATATTGTCTTTATTTATTTTTTTAATTCCCGTTAATCAGCTCCCATTTCTACCCCGCACTCTCCCCGTCCATTTTTTCCACATATCTTGTTCGCCCTGAGCTCCTTTGTTTTATACCACATACATTCTTCTTCTTCTCTCCATTCTCTCGTTATCCCCAAAAAAACTACCCTACTAAATCCCCCAAAAACTACCCCGACAAAAAAGAAATTTAAATTTATTTCGACATTGGAAGCTAACAAACAGATGTACCTCAAATATGAACGAAAGTCCAACCCTCTACATCAAAAAGTGATATTAAAATAAACCGGTGCAGGATATCGTGTAGCTATGTGTCCAAATGGGAGACTAGCTACGAATCGTTGCGACGGAGTCGTGGTGCACCAATTTTATCCACCCCACGCCCTGTTAGTTTATCCACGGGACTTCCGTCAGGTCTGGTACTAAAGGATTTCATTCAGTACGAATTGTAGGTGGGTCTCTTTTGTTTAGAAAGTTGCTAATATGTGGGGTCGGACTTCTGATGGATGTCCGCCGGAATCGAGATCTGGCGAATTTTATTTAAAATATGTATGCAAAAAAATATATATATATAAGTTGAACAGTATTAATTAAATGTGTGCAACGCGCCGGTAATTCGTAAAACGCCTGTATTTCCGTTACTCTATAACCCCTGATGGTACACAACAGTCCAGAGAAGGATTTTGGGAAGAAATCTGGTGTGCTATATCACTAAAGCTTGTGAACCGTCTTCATTGTTCCTGGTTAGATCAGGGGGTTCTTTCTTTGGCACATATATGGGTATATGACTATGTACGTTGTATAGAAATTATTTATTCTTGGAATATAAATGATCTGTGCTTGAGAAGATGACTTCCGTATGTTACGTCCCGGAAAATGTAACATTTTGGGTAGTAGGGCGTTCTTAGACGGTACTAGGAAGGCCCGATGCTTGTTAGTGTTAGTATAGATAAGGGGGATGATTGGGGATGCCGTGCAGGCTAACTATTGGCTATACCGTACGTCGTTTTATTCCAGCCACGGAAATCTTCAGCGGTGTTCCTAATACTATATGTGGAGTGGGTTTGTGTGCCCGTTTTGTGTTCTAGAACACGAAGTTTGTGCTGTGTAAATTTCCCTATTTTTAAGCTATTTCATTGGGTTATAGTAGTTAATTTTGTGTGAGTATTTCCTATAATAGATCATTGTGCCGATCTTGCATTGCCAAAAATATGCGAATGTGTATCATATGGATTCACAGATGTTTTTGTGGGGTAGTAGTGTGTGGTATCCCGGTAAGTATGCTTAAGTATTAAAATTAAAATAATTAAAATAAATAATAAAAATCAAATGAAATGTAATGCTGTATTTTGAGTTCAATGGTGTTGATATTCGTTCAGAATATGCTCACAGGTTGTTTCTGACCAAAATTCTTTCTAATTTAGCTTGCCTTGAGTTTGCTGTTTTACAAAATAATTATTTACGAAGTGTCAAAAAGTGCCGTGATTTAGATCATTTTCAATTTATTCCTTAATTTTATTTTTATTTTGCTTTTTTATTTACTTTTATTCTATAGTTTCCTGTTTTTATTATTTATGTTTTTTAAGGTGTTATTATTCTGATTAATAAAAAAAGGTCTCCTATTCAATTTTCGAAGGTGGGTATGTATATATGTATATGTGAATCTTGGGGTGCCAGCTCTTGGGGTGCTGCGCGTGGGGAGGCTTTCTTGGCCATACAATTTAATTTAATATAATATATAATATATAATATAATATAATATGTATTTTTGGCTGTACATGCTCAAAAGCTCTGGGTGCATTTGTGTGTTTACTATTGGTGTTGAGACTGGATAGTTACGAATACTACCGATTCTGATGGACCTCATTGTCATGAGGGTCTTTTCAATTATTGTTGTATGGGATTGCTGTGGATGATTTATAAGGTATACTAAAGGTATAGACTTACCAAGTAATATGTTTTAGAGTTGTTGTGCTGTTTGTTGCGGGATTCCTTAACAGTGCTGATATATGCCGCACTTTATTTCACTATATAATCACTTTTCTGTGTCTATGCACTTAATGTTGTTGTTCGCGGCGCGGTATGATTTATTATTATTTGTTATGCAAGTAAAAATGGGTGTGCTAATTATGTTCTGGAGTTTGAATGGAGTCGGGTGTTTGCCGTTCAGGCTGTTTTCGAAAAGGATCTTAATCCAATCAATTAGTATATTTTTTATTATTATTTCAGAGTGGGTGTGATTTTATGGTGAGAGCAAGTGGTTTGTGAATATGTTATAGTATGGGGCCTGTGAGCTCGTGACCGTTAGCAAAATTTTTCTTTCAGGTTGAGCTGGCCTGTTTAAATTTTGTGTAAGCTATCTGCCTGAAAATGTGGAGTATGATTTCTATGTGGATCTTCAAAATCGTAAGATGAGTGGGTTATGTCTTACTGCTGCGTATATATATAGCTTCTAATGTTATGGTTGAGGGAAGTCAACTGGTTGACCGAATGAAGGTTTCGATAGATACTGCTGTTACCGTGGAGGTATAGAGGTTGCCTAGAAGTGGTATCTTGGCGGAAGCTGACTATATATATGATGGCGATTGTGGTGTCTATATAGGACTAGCGAGGGTTAATTGTTTATTAATAGCACTTGATTTCACTAAAACTTTTTATGTTAATTGCTCACTATTGGTTATGACTATGGCGTTTTCTGGTTTTGTGTCACTATCACTATGATGTAGCTATCACTTGTTATCGCGTGTGTATCCTAAGCTACCGTTATGCGGTTTATTGTTCAACTATATACCACTAAGCACTACGATAGATATATGGTGCCTATATGATGTTTTAACTGTGAATTTTTATTGATTTAAATTTTTTCGAGAAACACTGTCGGGATTTTAATTTTGAATTCTACGCGTGTCTGAACTACTCGTCGGCGATTAATATTCTGGCTTGTAGTTTGCTTTGCTGGTAATGAGAGGATGCAGAGTGTATCCCTACTTATTTATAATTATGCGTACTTATTATGTGTAGTTCCTGCCTGAGTAATCTTCTGGATCATGGGTTACTACCTGTTGGTGCTGTGTATATCCTTCTGATGGCTTGGGTACATATCGTGATTGGTTCGCTCAATTGGTCTTATGTACATGGGTTCATCTTTATACATAGAGTTTTTATTATGGGTACCGAGGTGGCTTATTAGTGCATTTTAAGGGAGAGTAGATTTATTGAGGCCTACGTTTTCCAGTTTATAATTTTTAGCTATCTATGAATGGGTAAAAATATTTGCATTATTATGAATTTTTTGATTCTCAGTTTGGGTATGGGTTTTTCTCGGAAATTGCTGTATTGTTTTCTGCTGTACTGTTTTCTGTTGTTGAGATCTGCCGGCGTCGTTATGCTTAAAAATAATAAAGAGGTACAATCTCTTAGCTAGGGTTATTTTAATTTATTTAGTTTGCATGTTTGACCTTCATTTTGTCCTTTCTATGCTGAAGGTTATGTAGGTCCTGGCTCTGTTACATGAGGAATTGTGAATGGAGTTGTTGATGTATAAGGGTACTTTAAAAGCGCTGGGTTCTTCAGGTTTTTGTGTGTCCTTGAGGGGGGGGGGGGTGGGGGGGGGGTTGTCTGCACAGTGTATATGCTAAAGATCGGGAGCTGAACCATTGGCCACGTGTAAAATGCCTCCAGCCGAAAGCAATTGGTCCGGTTTGGTGTGATCAACAGGATAAACGTTTGATAGTATCCGCATTATGTATGCACATTCGAGTACGCATATGTGTGGTCTAGACCGCCGCCCACTTGGTGTCTCAGCTGGAACCTGGGGGTGGCTTCCTGGTTTCCCTCCTTTCCCGTAGCAAGTTTCCGTACGAAGGTTGTGGTATCATTCATTTGGTTAAATTTATTCTGGTTTAGTGCCGATTGAGGTGGCTTAATATGATCTGCAGATTTCAGAATGGGTTTGTCTGTATGTGGGTGTTTATTATTTCTATTGAATGATTACATGCGTATGGGGTTCCCTGGCGGAGCAGACAATTCGGGGGTCGGCGCAGAGCTATTGGCCACAAGTAAAGTGACTCCACACTGTGTCATCTGTTTTGTTTCTGTAGCTCTGTTTAGTGAATCGCATGGGTTCACTAAGGCGTACTGCTATATATTCGTTAAGACGCATATATAGGTCTGTGTCATCGTTCGTCGTATGGTGTCGGGGGTGGCTTTTTAGTTCGTTACTTTCCCTTCAGTCATGTCTCTCAGCGAAGCAATGCATTAGGTAGCATGTCTGCGGGTTGGGGTAGGGGCTATTATATCGTGGAGGAAAAGTAAAAAGAATATATGTATTTTGTGCCTAGGTGGCTGTCGATAGTCGTTAATCACGTTAGATATATTTAGGCTTAAACCTGCCTGCCCTATTAATGCTGCGATAGTTGTATTCTTGTGTATATTTGAAGGGGGATGTATTTCCTGGTGTTACTCTCGTTTGTGTCTATATAGGCTGCTATAAACTTTGAGGCTTTCCTGTTCCCTCTTATTCTGTCGAGGATCTTTATCTCTGGGCCAATGGTGTGGCCTCTGGTTCTGAGGTGTCTTGATATTGAGCTCTTCGGATGGGCTTTGTATGTCTCTATTTGCTCGGTTACATTCTTCTGCTTTGTATGGCATAGATAGTGTAATTCACAATTCGCACATTTGAGTTCTACGATGTTGCCCCCATTCTTCTGGTTTTACCTTGTGTGATGTGGGGTTTCCAGAGTAGTGTTTGGTGTCATAGTCGCAGTTCTTATTATTTCTTCTATATTTACTTCTAAGTCTTGTTTTTGGGGGGTTATAGGGTACTAGTCTAACTGTGTCTATGGTATTGTATATTTCAACTATAAGTTTTTCGGAGGTGTGATCGCTAAATGGTATCCTAATGAAGGTGCCTTGCCTTTGGGGGTTGTATATGATGGGTTCTATTTGGCTGGGATGGGGGGAATTAACTGCTGCTAGGATTCTCTCCCGTTTGTGTCTTGGCAACGCAGCCTTTTGGCAAGCTTGTCGATAGCTGCTGTTGATGATGGCTGCGGGGTAATTGTTGTCAATCAGTTCCTATGTGAGTTTGTGCACTATTTCCATTTGGTAGTCCGGATCGGTTACCTCAAGTGCATATGTTAACTTATGTATTATCGTGTTTGTTTTATATATGGTTGGCTGATCGGAGTAGAAATTGATCAGTCTGTTCGATGAGACTTCTTTCCTGTACCATTTTGTTTTTAAGGATGTTGGGGTGCTAATTATGGTCAAGTCCAAAAAGTTTATTTGTTTGTCGATGTTTTCTTCCTCCATGGTTAGCTCCATGTCTAGGTTGTGCTCAAGTAGTTTTTTAGTGTTGTGTATACTGCTCTTTCTGGCGTATAGCAAGAAGTCGTCGACATATATCCTAATAAATGCTACGCCCATTGCTTGGAGGGCAGGGAGGATCTTGTTGACTGTATAGTCAATGAATATGAATATGGATATGATGCATGATATATACTCGGGTATATGCCATTATTGTTGTATTTTCAGGGTTCAGCATTAATAACTCTGCATTTAAATGGAAACTATACTAATGTATTTCATAATTTGAGTACTTCACAATTCAATGATATATTATTCAGATTAAGTGATGTTGCTTAAATGGAATCCACTGCAGTACTGATCTTCTCCATCATTGCTAATTCTTCTACGGTTAAGCTTCTCTTATCAGTGTGAATAACTAGAGTGGATGATGTTAGTATTATGTAATTAGGTAGATACGATGGTATGCCTACGATGCGATGGTATGCATACACCCATATGGTTACCGTATATCTAACAATTATGATATGTGTAAAATATATAGTATTTTATAGAAAATGCATATTTCACTTTAGGTATTTTAAATAACGCTAAACAAAATTTTAACTACGGTGAAAGAGAAATTGATAATATATCGCCTCCAATTACGCAAAAAAAAACCTTATAAATTCGAATTTAAATATGAATGCCAATGAAATGGCAACTTTAGTGCATTTTTTCCTAATAATAGAAGGCCGTTTAGTTCAGCAGATGATAAATACTGGGAATTTCTCCTGAAGCTTGTAGAAATGATGGATATAATAGCTGCGTTTTTTTTTTTATCTCCGTGATCTGATCCGGATCAAAGGAGATTATCGATTGACGTCGGTGCCAAAACGGTTATAAATTTACAT
>CAWVNZ010001585.1:0-44166 GCA_963930735.1 Dioctria linearis | reverse complement strand
AAAAATTTACTATAGAAAAGGTAATCCCTGGCGCAATTAAAATTTGCAACAGTAAAAAATTATTTTTTTGCAAAATTTACTATAGAAAAGGCAATGCTTGGCGTATTTAAAATTTGCGACAGTAAAAAATTATTTTTTGAAAAATTTACTATAGAAAAGGCAATCCCTGGCGTATTTAAAATTTGCGAGAGTAAAATATTATTTTTTGAAAAATTTACTGTAGAAAAGGCAATCCCTGGAGCAATTAAAATTTGCGACAGTAAAAAATTATTTTTTGAAAAATTTACTATAGAAAAGGCAATCCCTGGCGCAATTAAAATTTGCGACAGTAAAAAATTATTTTTTGAATAATTTACTATAGAAAAGGCAATCCTTGGCGGATTTAAATTTTGCGACAGTAAAAAATTAATTTTTGAAAAATTTACTATAGAAAAGGCAATCCCTGGCGTAATTAAAGTTTGCGACAGTATAAAATTATTTTTTGTAAAATTTACTGTAGAAAAGGCAATCCCTGGCGTAATTAAAATTTGCGACAGTAAAAAATTATTTTTTGAAAAATTTACTGTAGAAAAGGCAATCCCTGGCGCAATTAAAATTTGCGACAGTAAAAAATTATTTTTTGAAAAATTTACTGTAGAAAAGGCAATCCCTGGCGTATTTAAAATTTGCGACAGTAGAAAATTATTTTTTGAAAAATTTACTAAAGAAAATGCAATCCCTGGCGTAATTAAAATTTGCGACAGTATAAAATTATTTTTTGAAAAATTTACTGTAGAAAAGGCAACCCCTGGCGTATTTAAAATTTGCGACAGTAGAAAATTATTTTTTGAAAAAATTACTGTAGAAAAGGCAATCCCTGGCCCAATTAAAATTTGCGACAGTAAAAAATTATTTTTTGAAAAATTTACTATAGAAAAGGCAATCCCTGGCGCAATTAAAATTTGCGACAGTAGAAAATTATTTTTTGAAAAATTTATTATAGAAGAGGCAATACCTGGCGTATTTAAAATTTGCGACAGTATAAAATTAATTTTTGAAAAATTTACTATAGAAGAGGCAATACATGGCGTATTTAAAATTTGCGACCGTATAAAATTAATTTTTGAAAAATTTACTGTAGAAAAGGCAATCCCTGCCGCAATTAAAATTTGCGACAGTAAAAAAATATTTTTTGAAAAATTTACTATAGAAAAGGCAATCCCTGGCGTAATTAAAATTTGCGACAGTAAAAAATTAATTTGTGAATAATTTACTATAGAAAAGGCGATCCCTGGCGCAATTGAAATTTGCGACAGTATAAAATGAAATTTTGAAAAATTTACTATAGAAGAGGCAATCCCTTGCGTATTTAAAATTTGCGACAGTAAAAAATTACATTTTGAAAAATTTACTGTAGAAAAGGCAATCCCTGGCGCAATTAAAATTTGCGACAGTATAGAATTAAATTTTGAAAAATTTATTATAGAAAAGGCAATCCCTGGAGTAATTAAAATTTGCGACAGTACAAAATTATTTTTTGAAAAATTTACTATAGAAAAGGCAATCCCTGGCGCAATTAAAATTTGCGACAGTAGAAAATTATTTTTTGAATAATTTACTATAGAAAAGGCAATCCCTGGCGTATTTAAAATTTGCGACAGTAAAAAATTAATTTTTGAAAAATTTACTATAGAAAAGGCAATCCCTGGCGCAATTAAAATTTGCGACAGTAGAAAATTATTTTTTGAAAAATTTACTATAGAAAAGGCAATCCCTGGGGTAATTAAAATTTGCGACAATATAAAATTAATTTTTGAAAAATTTACTATAGAAAAGGCAATCCCGGGCGCAACTAAATTTGCGACAGTATAAATTTAAATTTTGAAAAATTTACTATAGAAAAGGCAATCCCTGGCGTAATTAAAATTTGCGACAGTAAAAAATTATTTTTTTAAAAATTTACTATAGAAAAGGTAATCCCTGGCGCAATTAAAATTTGCGACAGTAAAAAATTATTTTTTTTGAAAAATTTACTATAGAAAAGGCAATCCCTGGCGTAATTAAAATTTGTGACAGTAAAAAATTATTTTTTGAGTAATATACTATAGAAAAGGCAATCCCTGGCGTATTTAAAATTTGCGACAGTAAAAAAATAATTTTTGAAAAATTTACTATAGAAAAGGCATTCCCTGGAGCAATTAAAATTTGCGACAGTAAAAAATTATTTTTTGAAAAATTTACTATAGAAAAGGCAATCCCTGGCGCAATTAAAATTTGCGACAGTAAAAAATTATTTTTTGAATAATTTACTATAGAAAAGGCAATCCCTGGCGGATTTAAAATTTGCGACAGTAAAAAATTAATTTTTGAAAAATTTACTATAGAAAAGGCAATCCCTGGCGTAATTAAAGTTTGCGACAGTATAAAATTATTTTTTGTAAAATTTACTGTAGAAAAGGCATTCCCTGGCGTAATTAAAATTTGCGACAGTAGAAAAATATTTTTTGAAAAATTTACTGTAGAAAAGGCAATCCCTGGCGCAATTAAAATTTGCGACAGTAAAAAATTATTTTTTGAAAAATTTACTGTAGAAAAGGCAATCCCTGGCGTATTTAAAATTTGCGACAGTAGAAAATTATTTTTTGAAAAATTTACTAAAGAAAATGAAATCCCTGGCGTAATTAAAATTTGCGACAGTATAAAATTATTTTTTGAAAAATTTACTGTAGAAAAGGCAATCCCTGGCGTATTTAAAATTTGCGACAGTAGAAAATTATTTTTTGAAAAATTTACTGTAGAAATGGCAATCCCTGGCGCAATTAAAATTTGCGACATTAAAAAATTATTTTTTGAAAAATTTACTATAGAAAAGGCAATCCCTGGCGCAATTAAAATTTGCGACAGTAGAAAATTATTTTTTGAAAAATTTACTATAGAAGAGGCAATACCTGGCGTATTTAAAATTTGCGACAGTATAAAATAAATTTTTGAAAAATTTACTGTAGAAAAGGCAATCCCTGGCGCAATTAAAATTTGCGACAGTATAAAATTAAATTTTGAAAAATTTACTATAGAAAAGGCAATCCCTGGCGTAATTAAAATTTGCGACAGTATAAAATTATTTTTTGAATAATTTACTGTAGAAAAGGCAATCCCTGGCGTATTTAAAATTTGCGACAGTAGAAAATTATTTTTTGAAAAATTTACTGTATAAAAAGGGAATACCTGGCGCAATTAAAATTTGCGACAGTAAAAAATTATTTTTTGAAAAATTTACTATAGAAAATGCAATCCCTGGCCCAATTAAAATTTGCGACATTAGAAAATTATTTTTTGAAAAATTTACTATAGAAAAGGCAATCCCTGGCGTATTTAAAATTTGCGACAGTATAAAATTAATTTTTGAAAAATTTACTGTAGAAAAGGCAATCCCTGGCGCAATTAAAATTTGGGACAGTAAAAAATTATTTTTTGAATATTTTACTATAGAAAAGGCAATCCCTGGCGCAATTAAAATTTGCGACAGTAAAAAATAATTTTTTTAATAATTTACTATAGAAACGGCAATCCCTGGCGTAATTAAAATTTGCGATAATAAAAAAATATTTTTTGAAAAATTTACTGTAGAAAAGGCAATCCCTGGCGCAATTAAAATTTACGACAGTAGAAAATTTTTTTTTGAAAAATTTACTGTAGAAAAGGCAATCCCTGGCACAATTAAAACTTCGACAGTAAAAAATTATTTTTTGAATAATTTACTATAGAAAAGGCAATCCCTGGCGCAATTAAAATTTGCGACAGTAAAAAATTATTTTTTGAATAATTTACTATAGAAAAGGCAATCGCTGGCGCAATTAAAATTTGCGACAGTAGAAAATTATTTTTTGAAAAATGTACTATAGAAAAGGCAATCCCTGGGGTAATTAAAATTTGCGACAGTATAAAATTAATTTTTGAAAAATTTACTATAGAAAGGCAATCCCTGGCGCAATTAAAATTTGCGACAGTATAAAATTAAATTTTGAAAAATTTACTATAGAAACGGCAATCCCTGGCGTAATTAAAATTTGCGACAGTAAAAAATTATTTTTTGAAAAATTTACTATAGAAAAGGTAATCCCTGGCGCAATTAAAATTTGCGACAGTAAAAAATTATTTTTTTTGAAAAATTTACTATAGAAAAGGCAATCCCTGGCGTAATTAAAATTTGTGACAGTAAAAAATTATTTTTTGAGTAATATACATATTGAAAAGGCAATCCCTGGCGTATTTAAAATTTGCGTCAGTAAAAAATTAATTTTTGAAAAATTTACTATAGAAAAGACAATCCCTGGCGTAATCAAAATTTGCGACAGTAAAAAATTATTTTTTTGCAAAATTTGCTATAGAAAAGGCAATGCCTGGCGTATTTAAAATTTGCGACAGTAAAAAATTATTTTTTGAAAAATTTACTATAGAAAAGGCAATCCCTGGCGTATTTAAAATTTGCGACAGTAAAATATTATTTTTTGAAAAATTTACTGTAGAAAAGGCAATCCCTGGAGCAATTGAAATTTGCGACAGTAAAAAATTATTTTTTGAAAAATTTTCTATAGAAAAGGCAATCCCTGGCGCAATTAAAATTTGCGACAGTAAAAAATTATTTTTTGAATAATTTACTATAGAAAAGGCAATCCCTGGCGGATTTAAATTTTGCGACAGTAAAAAATTAATTTTTGAAAAATTTACTATAGAAAAGGCAATCCCTGGCGTAATTAAAGTGTGCGACAGTATAAAATTATTTTTGTAAAATTTACTGTAGAAAAGGCAATCCCTGGCGTAATTAAAATTTGCGACAGTAAAAAATTATTTTTTGAAAAATTTACTGTAGAAAAGGCAATCCCTGGCGCAATTAAAATTTGCGACAGTAAAAAATTATTTTTTGAAAAATTTACTGTAGAAAAGGCAATCCCTGGCGTATTTAAAATTTGCGACAGTAGAAAATTATTTTTTGAAAAATTTACTAAAGAAAATGCAATCCCTGGCGTAATTAAAATTTGCGACAGTATAAAATTATTTTTTGAAAAATTTACTGTAGAAAAGGCAATCCCTGGCGTATTTAAAATTTGCGACAGTAGAAAATTATTTTTTGAAAAATTTACTGTAGAAAAGGCAATCCCTGGCGCAATTAAAATTTGCGACAGTAAAAAATTATTTTTTGAAAAATTTACTATAGAAAAGGTAATCCCTGGCGCAATTAAAATTTGCGACAGTAGAAAGTTATTTTTTGAAAAATTTACTATAGAAGAGGCAATACCTGGCGTATTTAAAATTTGCGACAGTATAAAATTAATTTTTGAAAAATTTACTGTAGAAAAGGCAATCCCTGGCGCAATTAAAATTTGCGACAGTAAAAAATTATTTTTTGAAAAATTTACTATAGAAAAGGCAATCCCTGGCGTAATTAAAATTTGCGACAGTAAAAAATTAATTTGTGAATAATTTACTATAGAAAAGGCAATCCCTGGCGCAATTAAAATTTGCGACAGTATAAAATTAAATTTTGAAAAATTTACTATAGAAGAGGCAATCCCTTGCGTATTTAAAATTTGCGACAGTAAAAAATTACATTTTGAAAAATTTACTGTAGAAAAGGCAATCCCTGGCGCAATTAAAATTTGTGACAGTATAAAATTAAATTTTGAAAAATTTACTATAGAAAAGGCAATCCCTGGCGTAATTAAAATTTGCGACAGTACAAAATTATTTTTTGAAAAATTTACTATAGAAAAGGCAATCCCTGGCGCAATTAAAATTTGCGACAGTAGAAAATTATTTTTTGAATAATTTACTATAGAAAAGGCAATCCCTGGCGTATTTAAAATTTGCGACAGTAAAAAATTAGTTTTTGAAAAATTTACTATAGAAAAGGCAATCCCTGGCGCAATTAAAATTTGGGACAGTAGAAAATTATTTTTTGAAAAATTTACTATAGAAAAGGCAATCCCTGGGGTAATTAAAATTTGCGACAGTATAAAATTAATTTTTGAAAAATTTACTATAGAAAAGGCAATCCCTGGCGCAATTAAAATTTGCGACAGTATAAAATTAAATTTTGAAAAATTTACTATAGAAAAGGCAATCCCTGGCGTAATTAAAATTTGCGACAGTAAAAAATTATTTTTTGAAAAATTTACTATAGAAAAGGTAATCCCTGGCGCAATTAAAATTTGCGACAGTAAAAAATTATTTTTTTTTGAAAAATTTACTATAGAAAAGGCAATCCCTGGCGTAATTAAAATTTGTGACAGTAAAAAATTATTTTTTGAGTAATATACTATAGAAAAGGCAATCCCTGGCGTATTTAAAATTTGCGACAGTAAAAAATTAATTTTTGAAAAATTTACCATAGAAAAGACAA
The DNA here is from genome assembly GCA_963930735.1 of Dioctria linearis. Lineage (NCBI taxonomy): Eukaryota > Metazoa > Arthropoda > Insecta > Diptera > Asilidae > Dioctria > Dioctria linearis. The sequence continues at coordinate 37,787 of CAWVNZ010001585.1, read as the reverse complement.
TCCCTGGCGTAATTAATATTTGCGACAGTAAAAAATTATTTTTTGAAAAATTTACTATAGAAAAGGTAATCCCTGGCGCAATTAAAATTTGCAACAGTAAAAAATTATTTTTTTGCAAAATTTACTATAGAAAAGGCAATGCCTGGCGTATTTAAAATTTGCGACAGTAAAAAATTATTTTTTGAAAAATTTACTATAGAAAAGGCAATCCCTGGCGTATTTAAAATTCGTGACAGTAAAATATTATTTTTTGAAAAATTTACTGTAGAAAAGGCAATCCCTGGCGTAATTAAAATTTGCGACAGTAAAAAATTATTTTTTGAAAAATTTACTGTAGAAAAGGCAATCCCTGGCGCAATTAAAATTTGCCACAGTAAAAAATTATTTTTTGAAAAATTTACTGTAGAAAAGGCAATCCCTGGCGTATTTAAAATTTGCGACAGTAGAAAATTATTTTTTGAAAAATTTACTAAAGAAAATGCAATCCCTGGCGTAATTAAAATTTGCGACAGTATAAAATTATTTTTTGAAAAATTTACTGTAGAAAAGGCAATCCCTGGCGTATTTAAAATTTGCGACAGTAAAAAATTATTTTTTGAAAAATTTACTATAGAAAAGGCAATCCCTGGCGTATTTAAAATTTGTGACAGTAAAATATTATTTTTTGAAAAATTTACTGTAGAAAAGGCAATCCCTGGAGCAATTAAAATTTGCGACAGTAAAAAATTATTTTTTGAAAAATTTACTATAGAAAAGGCAATACCTGGCGCAATTAAAATTTGCGACAGTAAAAAATTAATTTGTGAATAATTTACTATAGGAAAGGCAATCCCTGGCGCAATTAAAATTTGCGACAGTATAAAATTAAATTTTGAAAAATTTACTGTAGAAGAGGCAATCCCTTGCGTATTTAAAATTTGCGACATTAAAAAATTACATTTTGAAAAATTTACTGTAGAAAAGGCAATCCCTGGCGCAATTAAAATTTGCGACAGTATAAAATTAAATTTTGAAAAATTTACTATAGAAAAGGCAATCCCTGGCGTAATTAAAATTTGCGACAGTACAAAATTATTTTTTGAAAAATTTACTATAGAAAAGGCAATCCCTGGCGCAATTAAAATTTGCGACAGTAGAAAATTATTTTTTGAATAATTTACTATAGAAAAGGCAATTCCTGGCGTATTTAAAATTTGCGACAGTAAAAAACTAGTTTTTGAAAAATTTACTATAGAAAAGGCAATCCCTGGCGCAATTAAAATTTGCGACAGTAGAAAATTATTTTTTGAAAAATTTATTGTAGAAAAGGTAATCCCTGGCGCAATTACAATTTGCGACAGTATAAAATTAAATTTTGAAAAATTTACTATAGAAAAGGCAATCCCTGGCGTAATTAAAATTTGCGACAGTAAAAAATTATTTTTTGAAAAATTTACTATAGAAAAGGCAATACCTGGCGTAATTAAAATATGCGACAGTAAAAAATTAATTTGTGAAAAATTTACTATAGAAAAGGCAATCCCTGGCGCAATTAAAATTTGCAACAGTAAAAAATTATTTTTTGAAAAATTTACTATAGAAAAGGCAATCCCTGGCGTAATTAAAATTTGCGACAGTAAAAAACAATTTTTTGCAAAATTTACTATAGAAAAGGCAATCCCTGGCGTATTTAAAATTTGCGACAGTAAAAAATTATTTTTTTAAAAATTTACTGTAGAAAAGGCAGTCCCTGCCGCAATTAAAATTTGCGACAGTAGGAAATTATTTTTTGAAAAATTTACTATAGAAAAGGCAATCCCTGGCGCAATTAAAATTTGCGACAGTATAAAATTATTTTTTGAAAAATTTACTATAGAAAAGGCAATACCTGGCGTATTTAAAATTTGCGACAGTAGAAAGTTATTTTTTGAAAAATTTACTGTAGAAAAGGCAATCCCTGGCGCAATTAAAATTTGCGACAGTAAAAAATAATTTTTTGAAAAATTTACTATAGAAAAGGCAATCCCTGGCGCAATTAAAATTTGCGACAGTAGAAAATTATTTTTAGAAAAATTTACTATAGAAGAGGCAATACATGGCGTATTTAAAATTTGCGACAGTGTAAAATTAATTTTTGAAAAATTTACTGTAGAAAAGGCAAACCCTGGCGCAATTAAAATTCGCGACAGTAAAAAATTATTTTTTGAAAACTTTACTATAGAAAAGGCAATCCCTGGCGTAATTAAAATTTGCGACAGCAAAAATTAATTTGTGAATAATTTACTATAGAAAAGGCAATCCCTGGCGCCATTAAAATTTGCGACAGTATAAAATTAAATTTTGAAAAATTTACTATAGAAGAGGCAATCCCTTCCGTACTTAAAATTTGTGACAGTAAAAAATTACATTTTGAATAATTTACTGTAGAAAAGGTAATCCCGGGCGCAATTAAAATTTGCGACAGTATAAAATTAAATTTTGAAAAATTTACTATAGAAAAGGCAATCCCTGGCGTAATTAAAATTTGCGACAGTACAAAATTATTTTTTGAAAAATTTACTATAGAAGTGGCAATCCCTGGCGCAATTAAAATTTGCGACAGTAGAAAATTATTTTTTGAATAATTTACTATAGAAAAGGCAATCCCTGGCGTATTTAAAATTTGCGACAGTAAAAAATTAGTTTTTGAAAAATTTTCAATAGAAAAGGCAATCCCTGGCGCAATTAAAATTTGCGACAGTAGAAAATTATTTTTTGAAAAATTTATTGTAGAAAAGGTAATCCCTGGCGCAATTACAATTTGCGACAGTATAAAATTAAATTTTGAAAAATTTACTATAGAAAAGGCAATCCCTGGCGTAATTAAAATTTGCGACAGTACAAAATTATTTTTTGAAAAATTTACTATAGAAGTGGCAATCCCTGGCCCAATTAAAATTTGCGACAGTAAAAAATTATTTTTTGAAAAATTTACTATAGAAAAGGCAATCCCTGGCGCAATTAAAATTTGCGACAGTAGAAAATTATTTTTTGAAAAATTTATTATAGAAGAGGCAATACCTGGCGTATTTAAAATTTGCGACAGTATAAAATTAATTTTTGAAAAATTTACTATAGAAGAGGCAATACATGGCGTATTTAAAATTTGCGACAGTATAAAATTAATTTTTGAAAAATTTACTGTAGAAAAGGCAATCCCTGCCGCAATTAAAATTTGCGACAGTAAAAAAATATTTTTTGAAAAATTTACTATAGAAAAGGCAATCCCTGGCGTAATTAAAATTTGCGACAGTAAAAAATTAATTTGTGAATAATTTACTATAGAAAAGGCGATCCCTGGCGCAATTGAAATTTGCGACAGTATAAAATGAAATTTTGAAAAATTTACTATAGAAGAGGCAATCCCTTGCGTATTTAAAATTTGCGACAGTAAAAAATTACATTTTGAAAAATTTACTGTAGAAAAGGCAATCCCTGGCGCAATTAAAATTTGCGACAGTATAAAATTAAATTTTGAAAAATTTACTATAGAAAAGGCAATCCCTGGAGTAATTAAAATTTGCGACAGTACAAAATTATTTTTTGAAAAATTTACTATAGAAAAGGCAATCCCTGGCGCAATTAAAATTTGCGACAGTAGAAAATTATTTTTTGAATAATTTACTATAGAAAAGGCAATCCCTGGCGTATTTAAAATTTGCGACAGTAAAAAATTAATTTTTGAAAAATTTACTATAGAAAAGGCAATCCCTGGCGCAATTAAAATTTGCGACAGTAGAAAATTATTTTTTGAAAAATTTACTATAGAAAAGGCAATCCCTGGGGTAATTAAAATTTGCGACAATATAAAATTAATTTTTGAAAAATTTACTATAGAAAAGGCAATCCCGGGCGCAATTAAAATTTGCGACAGTATAAATTTAAATTTTGAAAAATTTACTATAGAAAAGGCAATCCCTGGCGTAATTAAAATTTGCGACAGTAAAAAATTATTTTTTGAAAAATTTACTATAGAAAAGGTAATCCCTGGCGCAATTAAAATTTGCGACAGTAAAAAATTATTTTTTTTGAAAAATTTACTATAGAAAAGGCAATCCCTGGCGTAATTAAAATTTGTGACAGTAAAAAATTATTTTTTGAGTAATATACTATAGAAAAGGCAATCCCTGGCGTATTTAAAATTTGCGACAGTATAAAATAAATTTTTGAAAAATTTACTGTAGAAAAGGCAATCCCTGGCGCAATTAAAATTTGCGACAGTATAAAATTAAATTTTGAAAAATTTACTATAGAAAAGGCAATCCCTGGCGCAATTAAAATTCGCGACAGTAGAAAATTATTTTTTGAATAATTTACTGTAGAAAAGGCAACCCCTGGCGTATTTAAAATTTGCGACAGTATAAAATAAATTTTTGAAAAATTTACTGTAGAAAAGGCAATCCCTGGCGCAATTAAAATTTGCGACAGTATAAAATTAAATTTTGAAAAATTTACTATAGAAAAGGCAATCCCTGGCGTAATTAAAATTTGCGACAGTATAAAATTATTTTTTGAATAATTTACTGTAGAAAAGGCAACCCCTGGCGTATTTAAAATTTGCGACAGTAGAAAATTATTTTTTGAAAAATTTACTGTATAAAAAGGGAATACCTGGCGCAATTAAAATTTGCGACAGTAAAAAATTATTTTTTGAAAAATTTACTATAGAAAATGCAATCCCTGGCCCAATTAAAATTTGCGACATTAGAAAATTATTTTTTGAAAAATTTACTATAGAAAAGGCAATCCCTGGCGTATTTAAAATTTGCGACAGTATAAAATTAATTTTTGAAAAATTTACTGTAGAAAAGGCAATCCCTGGCACAATTAAAACTTCGACAGTAAAAAATTATTTTTTGAATAATTTACTATAGAAAAGGCAATCCCTGGCGCAATTAAAATTTGCGACAGTAAAAAATTATTTTTTGAATAATTTACTATAGAAAAGGCAATCGCTGGCGCAATTAAAATTTGCGACATTAGAAAATTATTTTTTGAAAAATTTACTATAGAAAAGGCAATCCCTGGCGTATTTAAAATTTGCGACAGTATAAAATTAATTTTTGAAAAATTTACTGTAGAAAAGGCAATCCCTGGCACAATTAAAACTTCGGCAGTAAAAAATTATTTTTTGAATAATTTACTATAGAAAAGGCAATCCCTGGCGCAATTAAAATTTGCGACAGTAAAAAATTATTTTTTGAATAATTTACTATAGAAAAGGCAATCGCTGGCGCAATTAAAATTTGCGACAGTAGAAAATTATTTTTTGAAAAATGTACTATAGAAAAGGCAATCCCTGGGGTAATTAAAATTTGCGACAGTATAAAATTAATTTTTGAAAAATTTACTATAGAAAGGCAATCCCTGGCGCAATTAAAATTTGCGACAGTATAAAATTAAATTTTGAAAAATTTACTATAGAAACGGCAATCCCTGGCGTAATTAAAATTTGCGACAGTAAAAAATTATTTTTTGAAAAATTTACTATAGAAAAGGTAATCCCTGGCGCAATTAAAATTTGCGACAGTAAAAAATTATTTTTTTTGAAAAATTTACTATAGAAAAGGCAATCCCTGGCGTAATTAAAATTTGTGACAGTAAAAAATTATTTTTTGAGTAATATACATATTGAAAAGGCAATCCCTGGCGTATTTAAAATTTGCGTCAGTAAAAAATTAATTTTTGAAAAATTTACTATAGAAAAGACAATCCCTGGCGTAATCAAAATTTGCGACAGTAAAAAATTATTTTTTTGCAAAATTTGCTATAGAAAAGGCAATGCCTGGCGTATTTAAAATTTGCGACAGTAAAAAATTATTTTTTGAAAAATTTACTATAGAAAAGGCAATCCCTGGCGTATTTAAAATTTGCGACAGTAAAATATTATTTTTTGAAAAATTTACTGTAGAAAAGGCAATCCCTGGAGCAATTGAAATTTGCGACAGTAAAAAATTATTTTTTGAAAAATTTACTATAGAAAAGGCAATCCCTGGCGCAATTAAAATTTGCGACAGTAAAAAATTATTTTTTGAATAATTTACTATAGAAAAGGCAATCCCTGGCGGATTTAAATTTTGCGACAGTAAAAAATTATTTTTTGAAAAATTTACTATAGAAAAGGCAATCCCTGGCGTAATTAAAGTGTGCGACAGTATAAAATTATTTTTGTAAAATTTACTGTAGAAAAGGCAATCCCTGGCGTAATTAAAATTTGCGACAGTAAAAAATTATTTTTTGAAAAATTTACTGTAGAAAAGGCAATCCCTGGCGCAATTAAAATTTGCGACAGTAAAAAATTATTTTTTGAAAAATTTACTGTAGAAAAGGCAATCCCTGGCGTATTTAAAATTTGCGACAGTAGAAAATTATTTTTTGAAAAATTTACTAAAGAAAATGCAATCCCTGGCGTAATTAAAATTTGCGACAGTATAAAATTATTTTTTGAAAAATTTACTGTAGAAAAGGCAATCCCTGGCGTATTTAAAATTTGCGACAGTAGAAAATTATTTTTTGAAAAATTTACTGTAGAAAAGGCAATCCCTGGCGCAATTAAAATTTGCGACAGTAAAAAATTATTTTTTGAAAAATTTACTATAGAAAAGGTAATCCCTGGCGCAATTAAAATTTGCGACAGTAGAAAGTTATTTTTTGAAAAATTTACTATAGAAGAGGCAATACCTGGCGTATTTAAAATTTGCGACAGTATAAAATTAATTTTTGAAAAATTTACTGTAGAAAAGGCAATCCCTGGCGCAATTAAAATTTGCGACAGTAAAAAATTATTTTTTGAAAAATTTACTATAGAAAAGGCAATCCCTGGCGTAATTAAAATTTGCGACAGTAAAAAATTAATTTGTGAATAATTTACTATAGAAAAGGCAATCCCTGGCGCAATTAAAATTTGCGACAGTATAAAATTAAATTTTGAAAAATTTACTATAGAAGAGGCAATCCCTTGCGTATTTAAAATTTGCGACAGTAAAAAATTACATTTTGAAAAATTTACTGTAGAAAAGGCAATCCCTGGCGCAATTAAAATTTGTGACAGTATAAAATTAAATTTTGAAAAATTTACTATAGAAAAGGCAATCCCTGGCGTAATTAAAATTTGCGACAGTACAAAATTATTTTTTGAAAAATTTACTATAGAAAAGGCAATCCCTGGCGCAATTAAAATTTGCGACAGTAGAAAATTATTTTTTGAATAATTTACTATAGAAAAGGCAATCCCTGGCGTATTTAAAATTTGCGACAGTAAAAAATTAGTTTTTGAAAAATTTACTATAGAAAAGGCAATCCCTGGCGCAATTAAAATTTGGGACAGTAGAAAATTATTTTTTGAAAAATTTACTATAGAAAAGGCAATCCCTGGGGTAATTAAAATTTGCGACAGTATAAAATTAATTTTTGAAAAATTTACTATAGAAAAGGCAATCCCTGGCGCAATTAAAATTTGCGACAGTATAAAATTAAATTTTGAAAAATTTACTATAGAAAAGGCAATCCCTGGCGTAATTAAAATTTGCGACAGTAAAAAATTATTTTTTGAAAAATTTACTATAGAAAAGGTAATCCCTGGCGCAATTAAAATTTGCGACAGTAAAAAATTATTTTTTTTTGAAAAATTTACTATAGAAAAGGCAATCCCTGGCGTAATTAAAATTTGTGACAGTAAAAAATTATTTTTTGAGTAATATACTATAGAAAAGGCAATCCCTGGCGTATTTAAAATTTGCGACAGTAAAAAATTAATTTTTGAAAAATTTACCATAGAAAAGACAATCCCTGGCGTAATTAATATTTGCGACAGTAAAAAATTATTTTTTGAAAAATTTACTATAGAAAAGGTAATCCCTGGCGCAATTAAAATTTGCAACAGTAAAAAATTATTTTTTTGCAAAATTTACTATAGAAAAGGCAATGCCTGGCGTATTTAAAATTTGCGACAGTAAAAAATTATTTTTTGAAAAATTTACTATAGAAAAGGCAATCCCTGGCGTATTTAAAATTCGTGACAGTAAAATATTATTTTTTGAAAAATTTACTGTAGAAAAGGCAATCCCTGGCGTAATTAAAATTTGCGACAGTAAAAAATTATTTTTTGAAAAATTTACTGTAGAAAAGGCAATCCCTGGCGCAATTAAAATTTGCGACAGTAAAAAATTATTTTTTGAAAAATTTACTGTAGAAAAGGCAATCCCTGGCGTATTTAAAATTTGCGACAGTAGAAAATTATTTTTTGAAAAATTTACTAAAGAAAATGCAATCCCTGGCGTAATTAAAATTTGCGACAGTATAAAATTATTTTTTGAAAAATTTACTGTAGAAAAGGCAATCCCTGGCGTATTTAAAATTTGCGACAGTAAAAAATTATTTTTTGAAAAATTTACTATAGAAAAGGCAATCCCTGGCGTATTTAAAATTTGTGACAGTAAAATATTATTTTTTGAAAAATTTACTGTAGAAAAGGCAATCCCTGGAGCAATTAAAATTTGCGACAGTAAAAAATTATTTTTTGAAAAATTTACTATAGAAAAGGCAATACCTGGCGCAATTAAAATTTGCGACAGTAAAAAATTAATTTGTGAATAATTTACTATAGAAAAGACAATCCCTGGCGCAATTAAAATTTGCGACAGTATAAAATTAAATTTTGAAAAATTTACTGTAGAAGAGGCAATCCCTTGCGTATTTAAAATTTGCGACATTAAAAAATTACATTTTGAAAAATTTACTGTAGAAAAGGCAATCCCTGGCGCAATTAAAATTTGCGACAGTATAAAATTAAATTTTGAAAAATTTACTATAGAAAAGGCAATCCCTGGCGTAATTAAAATTTGCGACAGTACAAAATTATTTTTTGAAAAATTTACTATAGAAAAGGCAATCCCTGGCGCAATTAAAATTTGCGACAGTAGAAAATTATTTTTTGAATAATTTACTATAGAAAAGGCAATTCCTGGCGTATTTAAAATTTGCGACAGTAAAAAACTAGTTTTTGAAAAATTTACTATAGAAAAGGCAATCCCTGGCGCAATTAAAATTTGCGACAGTAGAAAATTATTTTTTGAAAAATTTATTGTAGAAAAGGTAATCCCTGGCGCAATTACAATTTGCGACAGTATAAAATTAAATTTTGAAAAATTTACTATAGAAAAGGCAATCCCTGGCGTAATTAAAATTTGCGACAGTAAAAAATTATTTTTTGAAAAATTTACTATAGAAAAGGCAATACCTGGCGTAATTAAAATATGCGACAGTAAAAAATTAATTTGTGAAAAATTTACTATAGAAAAGGCAATCCCTGGCGCAATTAAAATTTGCAACAGTAAAAAATTATTTTTTGAAAAATTTACTATAGAAAAGGCAATCCCTGGCGTAATTAAAATTTGCGACAGTAAAAAACAATTTTTTGCAAAATTTACTATAGAAAAGGCAATACCTGGCGTATTTAAAATTTGCGACAGTAAAAAATTATTTTTTTAAAAATTTACTGTAGAAAAGGCAGTCCCTGCCGCAATTAAAATTTGCGACAGTAGGAAATTATTTTTTGAAAAATTTACTATAGAAAAGGCAATCCCTGGCGCAATTAAAATTTGCGACAGTATAAAATTATTTTTTGAAAAATTTACTATAGAAAAGGCAATACCTGGCGTATTTAAAATTTGCGACAGTAGAAAGTTATTTTTTGAAAAATTTACTGTAGAAAAGGCAATCCCTGGCGCAATTAAAATTTGCGACAGTAAAAAATTATTTTTTGAAAAATTTACTATAGAAAAGGCAATCCCTGGCGCAATTAAAATTTGCGACAGTAGAAAATTATTTTTAGAAAAATTTACTATAGAAGAGGCAATACATGGCGTATTTAAAATTTGCGACAGTGTAAAATTAATTTTTGAAAAATTTACTGTAGAAAAGGCAAACCCTGGCGCAATTAAAATTCGCGACAGTAAAAAATTATTTTTTGAAAACTTTACTATAGAAAAGGCAATCCCTGGCGTAATTAAAATTTGCGACAGCAAAAATTAATTTGTGAATAATTTACTATAGAAAAGGCAATCCCTGGCGCCATTAAAATTTGCGACAGTATAAAATTAAATTTTGAAAAATTTACTATAGAAGAGGCAATCCCTTACGTACTTAAAATTTGTGACAGTAAAAAATTACATTTTGAATAATTTACTGTAGAAAAGGTAATCCCGGGCGCAATTAAAATTTGCGACAGTATAAAATTAAATTTTGAAAAATTTACTATAGAAAAGGCAATCCCTGGCGTAATTAAAATTTGCGACAGTACAAAATTATTTTTTGAAAAATTTACTATAGAAGTGGCAATCCCTGGCGCAATTAAAATTTGCGACAGTAGAAAATTATTTTTTGAATAATTTACTATAGAAAAGGTAATCCCTGGCGTATTTAAAATTTGCGACAGTAAAAAATTAGTTTTTGAAAAATTTTCAATAGAAAAGGCAATCCCTGGCGCAATTAAAATTTGCGACAGTAGAAAATTATTTTTTGAAAAATTTATTGTAGAAAAGGTAATCCCTGGCGCAATTACAATTTGCGACAGTATAAAATTAAATTTTGAAAAATTTACTATAGAAAAGGCAATCCCTGGCGTAATTAAAATTTGCGACAGTAAAAAATTATTTTTTGAAAAATTTACTATAGAAAAGGCAATCCCTGGCGTAATTAAAATTTGCGTCAGTAAAAAACAATTTTTTACAAAATTTACTATAGAAAAGGCAATCCCTGGCGTATTTACAATTTGCGACAATAAAAAATTATCTTTTGAAAAATTTACTGTAGAAAAGGCAATCCCTGCCGCAATTAAAATTTGCGACAGTAGGAAATTATTTTTTGAAAAATTTACTATAGAAAAGGCAATCCCTGGCGCAATTAAAATTTGCGACAGTAAAAAATTATTTATTGAAAAATTTACTATAGAAAAGGCAATACCTGGCGTAATTAAAATATGCGACAGTAAAAAATTAATTTGTGAAAAATTTACTATAGAAAAGGCAATCCCTGGCGCAATTAAAATTTGCAACAGTAAAAAATTATTTTTTGAAAAATTTACTGCAGAAAAGGCAATCCCTGGCGCAATTAAAATTTGCGACAGTATAAAATTAAATTTTGAAAAATTTACTATAGAAAAGGCAATCCCTGGCGTAATTAAAATTTGCGACAGTAAAAAATTATTTTTTGAAAAATTTACTATAGAAAAGGCAATCCCTGGCGTAATTAAAATTTGCGTCAGTAAAAAACAATTTTTTGCAAAATTTACTATAGAAAAGGCAATCCCTGGCGTATTTAAAATTTGCGACAGTAAAAAATTATTTTTTGAAAAATTTACTGTAGAAAAGGCAATCCCTGCCGCAATTAAAATTTGCGACAGTAGGAAATTATTTTTTGAAAAATTTACTATAGAAAAGGCAATCCCTGGCGCAATTAAAATTTGCGACAGTAAAAAATTATTTTTTGAATAATTTACTATAAAAAAGGCAATCCCTGGCGGATTTAAAATTTGCGACAGTAAAAAATTAATTTTTGAAAAATTTACTATAGAAAAGGCAATCCCTGGCGTAATTAAAATTTGCGACAGTATAAAATTATTTTTTGTAAAATTTACTGTAGAAAAGCCAATCCCTGGCGTAATTAAAATTTGCGACAGTAAAAAATTATTTTTTGAGAAATTTACTGTAGAAAAGGCAATCCCTGGCGCAATTAAAATTTGCGACAGTAAAAAATTATTTTTTGAAAAATTTACTGTAGAAAAGGCAATCCCTGGCGTATTTAAAATTTGCGACAGTAGAAAATTATTTTTTGAAAAATTTACTATAGAAAAGGCAATCCCTGGCGTAATTAAATTTGCGACAGTAATAAAATTATTTTTTGAAAAATTTACTGTAGAAAAGGCAATCCCTGCCGCAATTAAAATTTGCGACAGTAGGAAATTATTTTTTGAAAAATTTACTATAGAAAAGGCAATCCCTGGCGCAATTAAAATTTGCGACAGTATAAAATTATTTTTTGAAAAATTTACTATAGAAGAGGCAATACCTGGCGTATTTAAAATTTGCGACAGTAGAAAATTATTTTTGAAAAATTTACTGTAGAAAAGGCAATCCCTGGCGCAATTAAAATTTGCGACAGTAAAAAATTATTTTTTGAAAAATTTACTATAGAAAAGGCAATCCCTGGCGCAATTAAAATTTGCGACAGTAGAAAATTATTTTTTGAAAAATTTACTATAGAAGAGGCAATACATGGCGTATTTAAAATTTGCGAAAGTATAAAATTAATTTTTGAAAAATTTACTGTAGAAAAGGCAATCCCTGGCGCAATTAAAATTCGCGACAGTAAAAAATTATTTTTGAAAAATTTACTATAGAAAAGGCAATCCCTGGCGTAATTAAAATTTGCGACAGTAAAAAATTAATTTGTGAATAATTTACTATAGAAAAGGCAATCCCTGGCGCAATTAAAATTGCGACAGTATAAAATTAAATTTTGAAAAATTCACTATAGAAGAGGCAATCCCTTCCGTTTAAAATTTGCGACAGTAAAAAATTACATTTTGAAAAATTTACTGTAGAAAAGGCAATCCCTGGCGCAATTAAAATTTGCGACAGTAAAAAATTATTTTTTGAAAAATTTACTATAGAAAAGGCAATCCCTGGCGCAATTAAAATTTGCGACAGTATAAAATTATTTTTTGAAAAATTTACTGTAGAAAAGGCAATCCCTGGGGTATTTAAAATTTGCGACAGTAGAAAATTATTTTTTTGAAAAATTTACTGTAGAAAAGGCAATCCCTGCCGCAATTAAAATTTGCGACAGTAAAAAATTATTTTTTGAAAAATTTACTATAGAAAAGGCAATCCCTGGAAAATTTGCGACAGTAGAAAATTATTTTTTGATAAATTTACTATAGAAGATGCAATACCTGCGTATTTAAAATTTGCGACAGTATAAAATTAATTTTTGAAAAATTTACTGTAGAAAAGGCAATCCCTGGCGCAATTAAAATTTGCGAGAGTAAAAAATTAGTTTTTGAAAAATTTACTACAGAAAAGGCAATCCCTGGCGTAATTAAAATTTTCGACAGTAAAAAATTAATTTGTGAATAATTTACTATAGAAAAGGCAATCCTTTGCGCAATTAAAATTTGCGACAGTATAAAATTAAATTTTGAAAAATTTACTATAGAAGAGGCAATCCCTTGCGTATTTAAAATTTGCGACAGTAAAAAATAATTTTTTGAAAAATTTACTGTAGAAAAGGCAATCCCTAGCGCAATTAAAATTTGCGACAGTAGAAAATTATTTTTTGAAAAATTTACTATAGAAAAGGCAATCCCTGGCGCAATTAAAATTTGCGACAGTATAAAATTAAATTTTGAAAAATTTACTATAGAAAAGGCAATCCCTGCCGTAATTAAAATTTGCGACAGTAAAAAATTATTTTTTGAAAAATTTACTATAGAAAAGGCAATCCCTGGCGCAATTAAAATTTGCGACAGTAGAAAATTATTTTTTGAATAATTTACTATAGAAAAGGCAATCCCTGGCGCAATTAAAATTTGCGACAGTAAAAAATTAAATTTTGAAAAATTTACTATAGAAAAGGCAATCACTGGCGTAATTAAAATTTGCGACAGTAAAAAATTATTTTTTGAAAAATTTACTATAGAATAGGCAATCCCTGGCGTAATTAAAATTTGCGACAGTAAAAAATTAATTTGTGAAAAATTTACTATAGAAAAGGCAATCCCTGGCGCAATTAAAATTTGCGACAGTAAAAAATTATTTTTTGAAAAATTTGCTGTAGAAAAGGCAATCTCTGGCGCAATTAAAATTTACGACAGTATAAAATTAAATTTTGAAAATTTACTATAGAAAAGGTAATCCCTGGCGTAATTAAAATTTGCGACAGTAAAAAATTATTTTTTGAAAAATTTACTATAGAAAAGGCAATCCCTGGCGCAATTAAAATTTGCGACAGTAGAAAATTATTTTTTGAAAAATTTACTGTAGAAAAGGCAATCCCTGGCGTAATTTAAATTTGCGATAGTAGAAAATTATTTTTTGCAAAATTTACTATAGAAAGGCAATCCGTGGCGCAATTAAAATTTGCGACAGTAGAAAATTATTTTTTGCAAAATTTACTATAGAAAAGGCAATACCTGGCATATTTAAAATTTGCGACAGTAAAAAATTATTTTTTGAAAAATTTACTGTAGAAAATTCAATCCCTGCCGCAATTAAAATTTGCGACAGTAAAAAATTAATTTTTGAAAAATTTACTATAGAAAAGGTAATCCCTGGCGCAATTACAATTTGCGACAGTAAAAAATTATTTTTTTTGCATAATTTACTATAGAAAAGGCAATCCCTGGCGCAATTAAAATTTGCGACAGTATAAAATTATTTTTTGTAAAATTTACTATAGAAAAGGCAATCCCTGGCGTAATTAAAATTTGCGTCAGTAAAAAACAATTTTTTGCAAAATTTACTAGAGAAAAGGCAATCCCTGGCGTATTTAAAATTTGCGACAGTAAAAAATTATTTTTTGAAAAATTTACTGTAGAAAAGGCAATCCCTGGCGCAACGCAATTAAAATTTGCGACAGTAGGAAATTATTTTTTGAAAAATTTACTATAGAAAAGGCAATCCCTGGCGTAATTAAAATTTGCGACAGTAAAAAATTTTTTTTTGAAAAATTTACTATAGAAAAGGCAAACCTTGGTGCAATTAAAATTTGCGTCAGTAGAAAATTATTTTTTGCAAAATTTACTATAGAAAAGGCAATCCCTGGCGCAATTTAAATTTGCGACAGTAAAAACTTATTTTTTGAAAAATTTACTATAGAAAAGGCTATCCCTGGCGCAATTAAAATTTGCGACAGTAGAAAATTATTTTTTGAAAAATTTACTATAGAAAAGGCAATCCCTGGCATATTTAAAATTTGCGACAGTAAAAAATTAATTTGTGAATAATTTACTATAGAAAGGCAATCCCTGGCGCAATTAAAATTTGCGACAGTATAAAATTAAATTTTGAAAAATTTACTATAGAAAAGGCAATCTCTGGCGTAATTAAAATTTGCGACAGTAGAAAATTATTTTTTGAAAAATTTACTGTAGAAAAGGCAATCCCTGGCGCAATTAAAATTTGCGACAGTAGAAAATAATTCTTTGAAAAATTTACTGTAGAAAAGGCAATCCCTGGCGCAATTAAAATTTGCGACAGTAAAAAATTATTTTTTGCAAAATTTACTATAGAAGAAGCAATCCCTGGCGTATTTAAAATTTGCGACAGTAAAAAAATATTTTTTGAAAAATTTACTATAGAAAAGGCAATCCCTGGCGTATTTAAAGTTTGCGACAGTAAAAAATTATTTTTGAAAAATTTACTGTAGAAAAGGCAATCCCTGGCGCAATTAAAATTTGCGACACTAAAAAATTATTTTTTGAAAAATTTACTATAGAAAAGGCAATCCCTGGCGCAATTAAAATTTGCGACAGTATAAAATTAAATTTTGAAAAATTTACTATAGAAAAGGCAATCCGTGGCGCAATTAAAATTTGCGACAGTAAAAAATTATTTTTTGCAAAATTTACTATAGATGAGGCAATCCCTGGCGTATTTAAAATTTGCGACAGTAAAAAATTATTTTTTGAAAAATTTACTATAGAAAAGGCAATCCTTGGCGTATTTAAAATTTGCGACAGTAAAAATTATTTTTTGAAAAATTTACTGTAGAAAAGGCAATCCCTGGCGCAATTAAAATTTGCGACAGTGAAAAATTATTTTTGAAAAATTTACTATAGAAAAGGCAATCCCTGGCGCAATTAAAATTTGCGACAGTAAAAAATTATTTTTTGAATAATTTACTATAGAAAAGGCAATCCCTGGCGGATTTAAATTTTGCGCAGTAAAAAATTAATTTTTGAAAAATTTACTATAGAAAAGGCAATCCCTGGCGTAATTAAAGTTTGCGACAGTATAAAATTATTTTTTGTAAAATTTACTGTAGAAAAGGCAATCCCTGGCGTAATTAAAATTTGCGACAGTAAAAAATTATTTTTGAAAGATTTACTGTAGAAAAGGCAATCCCTGGCGCAATTAAAATTTGCGACAGTAAAAAATAATTTTTTGAAAAATTTACTGTAGAAAAAACAATCCCTGGCGTATTTAAAATTTGCGACAGTAGAAAATTATTTTTTGAAAAATTTACTAAAGAAAATGCAATCCCTGGCGTAATTAAAATTTGCGACAGTATAAAATTATTTTTTGAAAAATTTACTGTAGAAAAGGCAATCCCTGGCGTATTTAAAATTTGCGACAGTAGAAAATTATTTTTTGAAAAATTTACTGTAGAAAAGGCAATCCCTGGCGCAATTAAAATTTGCGACAGTAAAAAATTATTTTTTGAAAAATTTACTATAGAAAAGGCAATCCCTGGCGCAATTAAAATTTGCGACAGTAAAAAAATATTTTTTGCAAAATTTACTATAGATGAGGCAATTCCTGGCGTATTTAAAATTTGCGACAGTAAAAAATTATTTTTTGAAAAATTTACTATAGAAAAGGCAATCCTTGGCGTATTTAAAATTTGCGACAGTAAAAATTATTTTTTGAAAAATTTACTGTAGAAAAGGCAATCCCTGGCGCAATTAAAATTTGCGTCAGTGAAAAATTATTTTTTGAAAAATTTACTATAGAAAAGGCAATCCCTGGCGCAATTAAAATTTGCGACAGTAAAAAATTATTTTTTGAATAATTTACTATAGATAAGGCAATCCCTGGCGGATTTAAATTTTGCGACAGTAAAAAATTAATTTTTGAAAAATTTACTATAGAAAAGGCAATCCCTGGCGTAATTAAAGTTTGCGACAGTATAAAATTATTTTTTGTAAAATTTACTGTAGAAAAGGCAATCCCTGGCGTAATTAAAATTTGCGACAGTAAAAAATTATTTTTTGAAAGATTTACTGTAGAAAAGGCAATCCCTGGCGCAATTAAAATTTGCGACAGTAAAAAATAATTTTTTTGAAAAATTTACTGTAGAAAAGGCAATCCCTGGCGTATTTAAAATTTGCGACAGTAGAAAATAATTTTTTGAAAAATTTACTAAAGAAAATGCAATCCCTGGCGTAATTAAAATTTGCGACAGTATAAAATTATTTTTTGAAAAATTTACTGTAGAAAAGGCAATCCCTGGCGAATTTAAAATTTGCGACAGTAGAAAATTATTTTTTGAAAAATTTACTGTAGAAAAGGCAATCCCTGGCGCAATTAAAATTTGCGACAGTAAAAAATTATTTTTTGAAAAATTTACTATAGAAAAGGCAATCCCTGGCGCAATTAAAATTTGCGACAGTAGAAAATTATTTTGTGAAAAATTTACTATAGAAGAGGCAATACCTGGCGTATTTAAAATTTGCGACAGTATAAAATTAATTTTTGAAAAATTTACTGTAGAAAAGGCAATCCCTGGCGCAATTAAAATTTGCGACAGTAAAAAATTATTTTTTGAAAAATTTACTATAGAAAAGGCAATCCCTGGCGTAATTAAAATTTGCGACAGTAAAAAATTAATTTGTGAATAATTTACTATAGAAAAGGCAATCCCTGGCGCAATTAAAATTTGCGACAGTAAAAAATTATTTTTTGCAAAATTTACTATAGAAGAAGCAATCCCTGGCGTATTTAAAATTTGCGACAGTAAAAAAATATTTTTTGAAAAATTTACTATAGAAAAGGCAATCCCTGGCGTATTTAAAGTTTGCGACAGTAAAAAATTATTTTTTGAAAAATTTACTGTAGAAAAGGCAATCCCTGGCGCAATTAAAATTTGCGACACTAAAAAATTATTTTTTGAAAAATTTACTATAGAAAAGGCAATCCCTGGCGCAATTAAAATTTGCGACAGTATAAAATTAAATTTTGAAAAATTTACTATAGAAAAGGCAATCCCTGGCGCAATTAAAATTTGCGACAGTAAAAAATTATTTTTTGCAAAATTTACTATAGATGAGGCAATCCCTGGCGTATTTAAAATTTGCGACAGTAAAAAATTATTTTTTGAAAAATTTACTATAGAAAAGGCAATCCCTGGCGTATTTAAAGTTTGCGACAGTAAAAAATTATTTTTTGAAAAATTTACTGTAGAAAAGGCAATCCCTGGCGCAATTAAAATTTGCGACACTAAAAAATTATTTTTTGAAAAATTTACTATAGAAAAGGCAATCCCTGGCGCAATTAAAATTTGCGACAGTATAAAATTAAATTTTGAAAAATTTACTATAGAAAAGGCAATCCCTGGCGCAATTAAAATTTGCGTCAGTAGAAAATTATTTTTTGCAAAATTTACTATATAAAAGGCAATCCCTGGCGCAATTTAAATTTGCGACAGTAAAAAATTATTTTTTGAAAAATTTACTATAGAAAAGGCTATCCCTGGCGCAATTAAAATTTGCGACAGTAGAAAATTATTTTTTGAAAAATTTACTATAGAAAAGGCAATCCCTGGCATATTTAAAATTTGCGACAGTAAAAAATTAATTTGTGAATAATTTACTATAGAAAGGCAATCCCTGGCGCAATTAAAATTTGCGACAGTATAAAATTAAATTTTGAAAAATTTACTATAGAAAAGGCAATCTCTGGCGTAATTAAAATTTACGACAGTAGAAAATTATTTTTTGAAAAATTTACTGTAGAAAAGGCAATCCCTGGCGCAATTAAAATTTGCGACAGTAGAAAATAATTCTTTGAAAAATTTACTGTAGAAAAGGCAATCCCTGGCGCAATTAAAATTTGCGACAGTAAAAAATTATTTTTTGCAAAATTTACTATAGAAGAAGCAATCCCTGGCGTATTTAAAATTTGCGACAGTAAAAAAATATTTTTTGAAAAATTTACTATAGAAAAGGCAATCCCTGGCGTATTTAAAGTTTGCGACAGTAAAAAATTATTTTTTGAAAAATTTACTGTAGAAAAGGCAATTCCTGGCGCAATTAAAATTTGCGACACTAAAAAATTATTTTTTGAAAAATTTACTATAGAAAAGGCAATCCCTGGCGCAATTAAAATTTGCGACAGTATAAAATTAAATTTTGAAAAATTTACTATAGAAAAGGCAATCCCTGGCGCAATTAAAATTTGCGACAGTAAAAAATTATTTTTTGCAAAATTTACTATAGATGAGGCAATCCCTGGCGTATTTAAAATTTGCGACAGTAAAAAATAATTTTTTGAAAAATTTACTATAGAAAAGGCAATCCTTGGCGTATTTAAAATTTGCGACAGTAAAAATTATTTTTTGAAAAATTTACTGTAGAAAAGGCAATCCCTGGCGCAATTAAAATTTGCGACAGTGAAAAATTATTTTTTGAAAAATTTACTATAGAAAAGGCAATCCCTGGCGCAATTAAAATTTGCGACAGTAAAAAATTATTTTTTGAATAATTTACTATAGAAAAGGCAATCCCTGGCGGATTTAAATTTTGCGGCAGTAAAAAATTAATTTTTGAAAAATTTACTATAGAAAAGGCAATCCCTGGCGTAATTAAAGTTTGCGACAGTATAAAATTATTTTTTGTAAAATTTACTGTAGAAAAGGCAATCCCTGGCGTAATTAAAATTTGCGACAGTAAAAAATTATTTTTTGAAAGATTTACTGTAGAAAAGGCAATCCCTGGCGCAATTAAAATTTGCGACAGTAAAAAATAATTTTTTGAAAAATTTACTGTAGAAAAGGCAATCCCTGGCGTATTTAAAATTTGCGACAGTAGAAAATTATTTTTTGAAAAATTTACTAAAGAAAATGCAATCTCTGGCGTAATTAAAATTTGCGACAGTATAAAATTATTTTTTGAAAAATTTACTGTAGAAAAGGCAATCCCTGGCGTATTTAAAATTTGCGACAGTAGAAAATTATTTTTTGAAAAATTTACTGTAGAAAAGGCAATCCCTGGCGCAATTAAAATTTGCGACAGTAAAAAATTATTTTTTGAAAAATTTACTATAGAAAAGGCAATCCCTGGCGCAATTAAAATTTGCGACAGTAAAAAAATATTTTTTGCAAAATTTACTATAGATGAGGCAATTCCTGGCGTATTTAAAATTTGCGACAGTAAAAAAATTATTTTTTGAAAAATTTACTATAGAAAAGGCAATCCTTGGCGTATTTAAAATTTGCGACAGTAAAAATTATTTTTTGAAAAATTTACTGTAGAAAAGGCAATCCCTGGCGCAATTAAAATTTGCGACAGTGAAAAATTATTTTTTGAAAAATTTACTATAGAAAAGGCAATCCCTGGCGCAATTAAAATTTGCGACAGTAAAAAATTATTTTTTGAATAATTTACTATAGAAAAGGCAATCCCTGGCGGATTTAAATTTTGCGACAGTAAAAAATTAATTTTTGAAAAATTTACTATAGAAAAGGCAATCCCTGGCGTAATTAAAGTTTGCGACAGTATAAAATTATTTTTTGTAAAATTTACTGTAGAAATGGCAATCCCTGTCGTAATTAAAATTTGCGACAGTAAAAAATTATTTTTTGAAAGATTTACTGTAGAAAAGGCAATCCCTGGCGCAATTAAAATTTGCGACAGTAAAAAATAATTTTTTGAAAAATTTACTGTAGAAAAGGCAATCCCTGGCGTATTTAAAATTTGCGACAGTAGAAAATTATTTTTTGAAAAATTTACTAAAGAAAATGCAATCCCTGGCGTAATTAAAATTTGCGACAGTATAAAATTATTTTTTGAAAAATTTACTGTAGAAAAGGCAATCCCTGGCGTATTTAAAATTTGCGACAGTAGAAAATTATTTTTTGAAAAATTTACTGTAGAAAAGGCAATCCCTGGCGCAATTAAAATTTGCGACAGTAAAAAATTATTTTTTGAAAAATTTACTATAGAAAAGGCAATCCCTGGCGCAATTAAAATTTGCGACAGTAGAAAATTATTTTGTGAAAAATTTACTATAGAAGAGGCAATACCTGGCGTATTTAAAATTTGCGACAGTATAAAATTAATTTTTGAAAAATTTACTGTAGAAAAGGCAATCCCTGGCGCAATTAAAATTTGCGACAGTAAAAAATTATTTTTTGAAAAATTTACTATAGAAAAGGCAATCCCTGGCGTAATTAAAATTTGCGACAGTAAAAAATTAATTTGTGAATAATTTACTATAGAAAAGGCAATCCCTGGCGCAATTAAAATTTGCGACAGTATAAAATTAAATTTTGAAAAATTTACTATAGAAGAGGCAATCCCTTGCGTATTTAAAATTTGCGACAGTAAAAAATTACATTTTGAAAAATTTTCTGTAGAAAAGGCAATCCCTGGCGCAATTAAAATTTGCGACAGTATAAAATTAAATTTTGAAAAATTTACTATAGAAAAGGCAATCCCTGGCGTAATTAAAATTTGCGACAGTACAAGATTATTTTTTGAAAAATTTACTATAGAAAAGGCAATCCCTGGCGCAATTAAAATTTGCGACAGTAGAAAATTATTTTTTGAATAATTTACTATAGAAAAGGCAATCCCTGGCGTATTTAAAATTTGCGACAGTAAAAAATTAGTTTTTGAAAAATTTACTATAGAAAAGGCAATCCCTGGCGCAATTAAAATTTGCGACAGTAGAAAATTATTTTTTGAAAAATTTACTATAGAAAAGGCAATCCCTGGGGTAATTAAAATTTGCGACAGTATAAAATTAATTTTTGAAAAATTTACTATAGAAAAGGCAATCCCTGGCGCAATTAAAATTTGCGACAGTATAAAATTAAATTTTGAAAAATTTACTATAGAAAAGGCAATCCCTGGCGTAATTAAAATTTGCGACAGTAAAAAATTATTTTTTGAAAAATTTACTATAGAAAAGGTAATCCCTGGCGCAATTAAAATTTGCGACAGTAAAAAATTATTTTTTTTGAAAAATTTACTATAGAAAAGGCAATCCCTGGCGTAATTAAAATTTGTGACAGTAAAAAATTATTTTTTGAGTAATATACTCTAGAAAAGGCAATCCCTGGCGTATTTAAAATTTGCGACAGTAAAAAATTAATTTTTGAAAAATTTACTATAGAAAAGACCATCCCTGGCGTAATTAAAATTTGCGACAGTAAAAAATTATTTTTTGAAAAATTTACTATAGAAAAGGTAATCCCTGGCGCAATTAAAATTTGCAACAGTAAAAAATTATTTTTTTGCAAAATTTACTATAGAAAAGGCAATGCCTGGCGTATTTAAAATTTGCGACAGTAAAAAATTATTTTTCGAAAAATTTACTATAGAAAAGGCAATCCCTGGCGTATTTAAAATTTGTGACAGTAAAATATTATTTTTTGAAAAATTTACTGTAGAAAAGGCAATCCCTGGAGCAATTAAAATTTGCGACAGTAAAAAATTATTTTTTGAAAAATTTTACTATAGAAAAGGCAATCCCTGGCGCAATTAAAATTTGCGACAGTAAAAAATTATTTTTTGAATAATTTACTATAGAAAAGGCAATCCCTGGCGGATTTAAAATTTGCAACAGTAAAAAATTAATTTTTGTAAAATTTACTATAGAAAAGGCAATCCCTGGCGTAATTAAAGTTTGCGACAGTATAAAATTATTTTTTGTAAAATTTACTGTAGAAAAGGCAATCCCTGGCGTAATTAAAATTTGCGACAGTAAAAAATTATTTTTTGTAAAATTTACTGTAGAAATGGCAATCCCTGTGGTAATTAAAATTTGCGACAGTAAAAAATTATTTTTTGAAAGATTTACTATAGAAAAGGCAATCCCTGGCGCAATTAAAATTTGCGACAGTAAAAAATTATTTTTTGAATAATTTACTATAGAAAAGGCAATCCCTGGCGGATTTAAATTTTGCGACAGTAAAAAATTAATTTTTGAAAAATTTACTATAGAAAAGGCAATCCCTGGCGTAATTAAAGTTTGCGACAGTATAAAATTATTTTTTGTAAAATTTACTGTAGAAATGGCAATCCCTGTCGTAATTAAAATTTGCGACAGTAAAAAATTATTTTTTGAAAGATTTACTGTAGAAAAGGCAATCCCTGGCGCAATTAAAATTTGCGACAGTAAAAAATAATTTTTTGAAAAATTTACTGTAGAAAAGGCAATCCCTGGCGTATTTAAAATTTGCGACAGTAGAAAATTATTTTTTGAAAAATTTACTAAAGAAAATGCAATCCCTGGCGTAATTAAAATTTGCGACAGTATAAAATTATTTTTTGAAAAATTTACTGTAGAAAAGGCAATCCCTGGCGTATTTAAAATTTGCGACAGTAGAAAATTATTTTTTGAGTAATATACTCTAGAAAAGGCAATCCCTGGCGTATTTAAAATTTGCGACAGTAAAAAATTAATTTTTGAAAAATTTACTATAGAAAAGGCAATCCCTGGCGTAATTAAAATTTGTGACAGTAAAAAATTATTTTTTGAGTAATATACTCTAGAAAAGGCAATCCCTGGCGTATTTAAAATTTGCGACAGTAAAAAATTAATTTTTGAAAAATTTACTATAGAAAAGACCATCCCTGGCGTAATTAAAATTTGCGACAGTAAAAAATTATTTTTTGAAAAATTTACTATAGAAAAGGTAATCCCTGGCGCAATTAAAATTTGCAACAGTAAAAAATTATTTTTTTGCAAAATTTACTATAGAAAAGGCAATGCCTGGCGTATTTAAAATTAGCGACAGTAAAAAATTATTTTTCGAAAAATTTACTATAGAAAAGGCAATCCCTGGCGTATTTAAAATTTGTGACAGTAAAATATTATTTTTTGAAAAATTTACTGTAGAAAAGGCAATCCCTGGAGCAATTAAAATTTGCGACAGTAAAAAAATATTTTTTGAAAAATTTACTGTAGAAAAGGCAATCCCTGGCGCAATTAAAATTTGCGACAGTAAAAAATAATTTTTTGAAAAATTTACTGTAGAAAAGGCAATCCCTGGCGTATTTAAAATTTGCGACAGTAGAAAATTATTTTTTGAAAAATTTACTAAAGAAAATGCAATCCCTGGCGTAATTAAAATTTGCCACAGTATAAAATTATTTTTTGAAAAATTTACTGTAGAAAAGGCAATCCCTGGCGTATTTAAAATTTGCGACAGTAGAAAATTATTTTTTGAAAAATTTACTGTAGAAAAGGCAATCCCTGGCGCAATTAAAATTTGCGACAGTAAAAAATTATTTTTTGAAAAATTTACTATAGAAAAGGCAATCCCTGGCGCAATTAAAATTTGCGACAGTAGAAAATTATTTTGTGAAAAATTTACTATAGAAGAGGCAATACCTGGCGTATTTAAAATTTGCGACAGTATAAAATTAATTTTTGAAAAATTTACTGTAGAAAAGGCAATCCCTGGTGCAATTAAAATTTGCGACAGTAAAAAATAATTTTTTGAAAAATTTACTATAGAAAAGGCAATCCCTGGCGTAATTAAAATTTGCGACAGTAAAAAATTAATTTGTGAATAATTTACTATAGAAAAGGCAATCCCTGGCGCAATTAAAATTTGCGACAGTATAAAATTAAATTTTGAAAAATTTACTATAGAAGAGGCAATCCCTTGCGTATTTAAAATTTGCGACAGTAAAAAATTACATTTTGAAAAATTTTCTGTAGAAAAGGCAATCCCTGGCGCAATTAAAATTTGCGACAGTATAAAATTAAATTTTGAAAAATTTACTATAGAAAAGGCAATCCCTGGCGTAATTAAAATTTGCGACAGTACAAGATTATTTTTTGAAAAATTTACTATAGAAAAGGCAATCCCTGGCGCAATTAAAATTTGCGACAGTAGAAAATTATTTTTTGAATAATTTACTATAGAAAAGGCAATCCCTGGCGTATTTAAAATTTGCGACAGTAAAAAATTAGTTTTTGAAAAATTTACTATAGAAAAGGCAATCCCTGGCGCAATTAAAATTTGCGACAGTAGAAAATTATTTTTTGAAAAATTTACTATAGAAAAGGCAATCCCTGGGGTAATTAAAATTTGCGACAGTATAAAATTAATTTTTGAAAAATTTACTATAGAAAAGGCAATCCCTGGCGCAATTAAAATTTGCGACAGTATAAAATTAAATTTTGAAAAATTTACTATAGAAAAGGCAATCCCCGACAGTAAAAAATTATTTTTTTTGAAAAATTTACTATAGAAAAGGCAATCCCTGGCGTAATTAAAATTTGTGACAGTAAAAAATTATTTTTTGAGTAATATACTCTAGAAAAGGCAATCCCTGGCGTATTTAAAATTTGCGACAGTAAAAAATTAATTTTTGAAAAATTTACTATAGAAAAGACCATCCCCGGCGTAATTAAAATTTGCGACAGTAAAAAATTATTTTTTGAAAAATTTACTATAGAAAAGGTAATCCCTGGCGCAATTAAAATTTGCAACAGTAAAAAATTATTTTTTTGCAAAATTTACTATAGAAAAGGCAATGCCTGGCGTATTTAAAATTTGCGACAGTAAAAAATTATTTTTCGAAAAATTTACTATAGAAAAGGCAACCCTGGCGTATTTAAAATTTGTGACAGTAAAATATTATTTTTTGAAAAATTTACTGTAGAAAAGGCAATCCCTGGAGCAATTAAAATTTGCGACAGTAAAAAATTATTTTTTGAAAAATTTTACTATAGAAAAGGCAATCCCTGGCGCAATTAAAATTTGCGACAGTAAAAAATTATTTTTTGAATAATTTACTATAGAAAAGGCAATCCCTGGCGGATTTAAAATTTGCGACAGTAAAAAATTAATTTTTGTAAAATTTACTATAGAAAAGGCAATCCCTGGCGTAATTAAAGTTTGCGACAGTATAAAATTATTTTTTGTAAAATTTACTGTAGAAAAGGCAATCCCTGGCGTAATTAAAATTTGCGACAGTAAAAAAATATTTTTTGAAAAATTTACTGTAGAAAAGGCAATCCCTGGCGCAATTAAAATTTGCGACAGTAAAAAATTATTTTTTGAAAAATTTACTGTAGAAAAGGCAATCCCTGGCGTATTTAAAATTTGCGACAGTAGAAAATTATTTTTTGAAAAATTTACTAAAGAAAATGCAATCCCTGGCGTAATTAAAATTTGCGACAGTATAAAATTATTTTTTGAAAAATTTACTGTAGAAAAGGCAATCCCTGGCGTATTTAAAATTTGCGACAGTAGAAAATTATTTTTTGAAAAATTTACTGTAGAAAAGGCAATCCCTGGCGCAATTAAAATTTGGGACAGTAAAAAATTATTTTTTGAAAAATTTACTATAGAAAAGGCAATCCCTGGCGCAATTAAAATTTGCGACCGTAGAAAATTATTTTTTGAAAAATTTACTATAGAAGAGGCAATACCTGGCGTATTTAAAATTTGCGACAGTATAAAATTAATTTTTGAAAAATTTACTGTAGAAAAGGCAATCCCTGGCGCAATTAAAATTTGCGACAGTAAAAAATTATTTTTTGAAAAATTTACTATAGAAAAGGCAATCCCTGGCGTAATTAAAATTTGCGACAGTAAAAAATTAATTTTGAATAATTTACTATAGAAAAGGCAATCCCTGGCGCAATTAAAATTTGCGACAGTATAAAATTAATTTTTGAAAAATTTACTATAGAAGAGGCAATCCCTTGCGTATTTAAAATTTGCGACAGTAAAAAATTACATTTTGAAAAATGTACTGTAGAAAAGGCAATCCCTGGCGCAATTAAAATTTGCGACAGTATAAAATTAAATTTTGAAAAATTTACTATAGAAAAGGCAATCCCTGGCGTAATTAAAATTTGCGACAGTACAAAATTATTTTTTGAAAAATTTACTATAGAAAAGGCAATCCCTGGCGCAATTAAAATTTGCGACAGTAGAAAATTATTTTTTGAATAATTTACTATAGAAAAGGCAATCCCTGGCGTATTTAAAATTTGCGACAGTAAAAAACTAGTTTTTGAAAAATTTACTATAGAAAAGGCAATCCCTGGCGCAATTAAAATTTGCGACAGTAGAAAATTATTTTTTGAAAAATTTATTGTAGAAAAGATAATCCCTGGCGCAATTACAATTTGCGACAGTATAAAATTAAATTTTGAAAAATTTACCATAGAAAAGGCAATCCCTGGCGTAATTAAAATTTGCGACAGTAAAAAATTATTTTTGAAAAATTTACTATAGAAAAGGCAATCCCTGGCGTAATTAAAATTTGCGTCAGTAAAAAACAATTTTTTGCAAAATTTACTATAGAAAAGGCAATCCCTGGCGTATTTAAAATTTGCGACAGTAAAAAATTATTTTTTGAAAAATTTACTGTAGAAAAGGCAATCCCTGCCGCAATTAAAATTTGCGACAGTAGGAAATTATTTTTTGAAAAATTTACTATAGAAAAGGCAATCCCTGGCGCAGTTAAAATTTGCGACAATAAAAAATTATTTATTGAAAAATTTACTATAGAAAAGGCAATACCTGGCGTAATTAAAATATGCGACAGTAAAAAATTAATTTGTGAAAAATTTACTATAGAAAAGGCAATCCCTGGCGCAATTAAAATTTGCAACAGTAAAAAATTATTTTTTGAAAAATTTACTATAGAAAAGGCAATCCCTGGCGTAATTAAAATTTGCGACAGTATAAAATTATTTTTTGAAAAATTTACTATAGAAAAGGCAATATCTGGCGTATTTAAAATTTGCGACAGTAGAAAATTATTTTTTGAAAAATTTACTGTAGAAAAGGCAATCCCTGGCGCAATTAAAATTTGCGACAATAAAAAATTATTTTTTGAAAAATTTACTATAGAAAAGGCAATCCCTGGCGCAAATAAAATTTGCGACAGTAGAAAATTATTTTTTGAAAAATTTACTATAGAAGAGGCAATACATGGCGTATTTAAAATTTGCGACAGTATAAAATTAATTTTTGAAAAATTTACTGTAGAAAAGGCAATCCCTGGCGCAATTAAAATTTGCGACAGTAAAAAATTATTTTTTGAAAAATTTACTATAGAAAAGGCAATCCCTGGCGTAATTAAAATTTGCGACAGTAAAAAATTAATTTGTGAATAATTTACTATAGAAAAGGCAATCCCTGGCGCAATTAAAATTTGCGACAGTATAAAATTAAATTTTGAAAAATTTACTATAGAAGAGGCAATCCCTTGCGTATTTAAAATTTGCGACAGTAAAAAATTACATTTTGAAAAATTTACTGTAGAAAAGGCAATCCCTGGCGCAGTTAAAATTTGCGACAGTATAAAATTAAATTTTGAAAAATTTACTATAGAAAAGGCAATCCCTGTCGTAATTAAAATTTGCGACAGTACAAAATTATTTTTTGAAAAATTTACTATAGAAAAGGCAATCCCTGGCGCAATTAAAATTTGCGACAGTAGAAAATTATTTTTTGAAAAATTTATTGTAGAAAAGGTAATCCCTGGCGCAATTACAATTTGCGACAGTATAAAATTAAATTTTGAAAAATTTACTATAGAAAAGGCAATCCCTGGCGTAATTAAAATTTGCGACAGTAAAAAATTATTTTTTGAAAAATTTAATATAGAAAAGGCAATCCCTGGCGTAATTAAAATTTGCGTCAGTAAAAAACAATTTTTTGCAAAATTTACTATAGAAAAGGCAATCCCTGGCGTATTTAAAATTTGCGACAATAAAAAATTATTTTTTGAAAAATTTACTGTAGAAAAGGCAATCCCTGCCGCAATTAAAATTTGCGACAGTAAAAAATTATTTTTTGAAAAATTTACTATAGAAAAGGCAATCCCTGGCGTAATTAAAATTTGCGTCAGTAAAAAACAATTTTTTGCAAAATTTACTATTGAAAAGGCAATCCCTGGCGTATTTAAAATTTGCGACAGTAAAAAATTATTTTTTGAAAAATTTACTGTAGAAAAGGCAATCCCTGCCGCAATTAAAATTTGCGACAGTAGGAAATTATTTTTTGAAAAATTTACTATAGAAAAGGCAATCCCTGGCGCAATTAAAATTTGCGACAGTATAAAATTAAATTTTGAAAAATTTACTATAGAAGAGGCAATCCCTTGCGTATTTAAAATTTGCGACAGTAAAAAATTACATTTTGAAAAATTTTCTGTAGAAAAGGCAATCCCTGGCGCAATTAAAATTTGCGACAGTATAAAATTAAATTTTGAAAAATTTACTATAGAAAAGGCAATCCCTGGCGTAATTAAAATTTGCGACAGTACAAGATTATTTTTTGAAAAATTTACTATAGAAAAGGCAATCCCTGGCGCAATTAAAATTTGCGAAAGTAGAAAATTATTTTTTGAATAATTTACTATAGAAAAGGCAATCCCTGGCGTATTTAAAATTTGCGACAGTAAAAAATTAGTTTTTGAAAAATTTACTATAGAAAAGGCAATCCCTGGCGCAATTAAAATTTGCGACAGTAGAAAATTATTTTTTGAAAAATTTACTATAGAAAAGGCAATCCCTGGGGTAATTAAAATTTGCGACAGTATAAAATTAATTTTTGAAAAATTTACTATAGAAAAGGCAATCCCTGGCGCAATTAAAATTTGCGACAGTATAAAATTAAATTTTGAAAAATTTACTATAGAAAAGGCAGTCCCCGACAGTAAAAAATTATTTTTTTTGAAAAATTTACTATAGAAAAGGCAATCCCTGGCGTAATTAAAATTTGTGACAGTAAAAAATTATTTTTTGAGTAATATACTCTAGAAAAGGCAATCCCTGGCGTATTTAAAATTTGCGACAGTAAAAAATTAATTTTTGAAAAATTTACTATAGAAAAGACCATCCCTGGCGTAATTAAAATTTGCGACAGTAAAAAATTATTTTTTGAAAAATTTACTATAGAAAAGGTAATCCCTGGCGCAATTAAAATTTGCGACAGTATAAAATTAAATTTTGAAAAATTTACTATAGAAAAGGCAATCCCTGGCGTAATTAAAATTTGCGACAGTATAAAATTATTTTTTGAAAAATTTACTGTAGAAAAGGCAATCCCTGGCGTATTTAAAATTTGCGACAGTAGAAAATTATTTTTTGAAAAATTTACTGTAGAAAAGGCAATCCCTGGCGCAATTAAAATTTGCGACAGTAAAAAATTATTTTTTGAAAAATTTACTATAGAAAAGGCAATCCCTGGCGCAATTAAAATTTGCGACAGTAGAAAATTATTTTGTGAAAAATTTACTATAGAAGAGGCAATACCTGGCGTATTTAAAATTTGCGACAGTATAAAATTAATTTTTGAAAAATTTACTGTAGAAAAGGCAATCCCTGGCGCAATTAAAATTTGCGACAGTAAAAAATAATTTTTTGAAAAATTTACTATAGAAAAGGCAATCCCTGGCGTAATTAAAATTTGCGACAGTAAAAAATTAATTTGTGAATAATTTACTATAGAAAAGGCAATCCCTGGCGCAATTAAAATTTGCGACAGTATAAAATTAAATTTTGAAAAATTTACTATAGAAGAGGCAATCCCTTGCGTATTTAAAATTTGCGACAGTAAAAAATTACATTTTGAAAAATTTTCTGTAGAAAAGGCAATCCCTGGCGCAATTAAAATTTGCGACAGTATAAAATTAAATTTTGAAAAATTTACTATAGAAAAGGCAATCCCTGGCGTAATTAAAATTTGCGGACAGTACAAGATTATTTTTTGAAAAATTTACTATAGAAAAGGCAATCCCTGGCGCAATTAAAATTTGCGACAGTAGAAAATTATTTTTTGAATAATTTACTATAGAAAAGGCAATCCCTGGCGTATTTAAAATTTGCGACAGTAAAAAATTAGTTTTTGAAAAATTTACTATAGAAAAGGCAATCCCTGGCGCAATTAAAATTTGCGACAGTAGAAAATTATTTTTTGAAAAATTTACTATAGAAAAGGCAATCCCTGGGGTAATTAAAATTTGCGACAGTATAAAATTAATTTTTGAAAAATTTACTATAGAAAAGGCAATCCCTGGCGCAATTAAAATTTGCGACAGTATAAAATTAAATTTTGAAAAATTTACTATAGAAAAGGCAATCCCCGACAGTAAAAAATTATTTTTTTTGAAAAATTTACTATAGAAAAGGCAATCCCTGGCGTAATTAAAATTTGTGACAGTAAAAAATTATTTTTTGAGTAATATACTCTAGAAAAGGCAATCCTTGGCGTATTTAAAATTTGCGACAGTAAAAAATTAATTTTTGAAAAATTTACTATAGAAAAGACCATCCCTGGCGTAATTAAAATTTGCGACAGTAAAAAATTATTTTTTGAAAAATTTACTATAGAAAAGGTAATCCCTGGCGCAATTAAAATTTGCAACAGTAAAAAATTATTTTTTTGCAAAATTTACTATAGAAAAGGCAATGCCTGGCGTATTTAAAATTTGCGACAGTAAAAAATTATTTTTCGAAAAATTTACTATAGAAAAGGCAATCCCTGGCGTATTTAAAATTTGTGACAGTAAAATATTATTTTTTGAAAAATTTACTGTAGAAAAGGCAATCCCTGGAGCAATTAAAATTTGCGACAGTAAAAAATTATTTTTTGAAAAATTTTACTATAGAAAAGGCAATCCCTGGCGCAATTAAAATTTGCGACAGTAAAAAATTATTTTTTGAATAATTTACTATAGAAAAGGCAATCCCTGGCGGATTTAAAATTTGCGACAGTAAAAAATTAATTTTTGTAAAATTTACTATAGAAAAGGCAATCCCTGGCGTAATTAAAGTTTGCGACAGTATAAAATTATTTTTTGTAAAATTTACTGTAGAAAAGGCAATCCCTGGCGTAATTAAAATTTGCGACAGTAAAAAAATATTTTTTGAAAAATTTACTGTAGAAAAGGCAATCCCTGGCGCAATTAAAATTTGCGACAGTAAAAAATTATTTTTTGAAAAATTTACTGTAGAAAAGGCAATCCCTGGCGTATTTAAAATTTGCGACAGTAGAAAATTATTTTTTGAAAAATTTACTAAAGAAAATGCAATCCCTGGCGTAATTAAAATTTGCGACAGTATAAAATTATTTTTTGAAAAATTTACTGTAGAAAAGGCAATCCCTGGCGTATTTAAAATTTGCGACAGTAGAAAATTATTTTTTGAAAAATTTACTGTAGAAAAGGCAATCCCTGGCGCAATTAAAATTTGGGACAGTAAAAAATTATTTTTTGAAAAATTTACTATAGAAAAGGCAATCCCTGGCGCAATTAAAATTTGCGACCGTAGAAAATTATTTTTTGAAAAATTTACTATAGAAGAGGCAATACCTGGCGTATTTAAAATTTGCGACAGTATAAAATTAATTTTTGAAAAATTTACTGTAGAAAAGGCAATCCCTGGCGCAATTAAAATTTGCGACAGTAAAAAATTATTTTTTGAAAAATTTACTATAGAAAAGGCAATCCCTGGCGTAATTAAAATTTGCGACAGTAAAAAATTAATTTTGAATAATTTACTATAGAAAAGGCAATCCCTGGCGCAATTAAAATTTGCGACAGTATAAAATTAAATTTTGAAAAATTTACTATAGAAGAGGCAATCCCTTGCGTATTTAAAATTTGCGACAGTAAAAAATTACATTTTGAAAAATGTACTGTAGAAAAGGCAATCCCTGGTGCAATTAAAATTTGCGACAGTATAAAATTAAATTTTGAAAAATTTACTATAGAAAAGGCAATCCCTGGCGTAATTAAAATTTGCGACAGTACAAAATTATTTTTTGAAAAATTTACTATAGAAAAGGCAATCCCTGGCGCAATTAAAATTTGCGACAGTAGAAAATTATTTTTTGAATAATTTACTATAGAAAAGGCAATCCCTGGCGTATTTAAAATTTGCGACAGTAAAAAACTAGTTTTTGAAAAATTTACTATAGAAAAGGCAATCCCTGGCGCAATTAAAATTTGCGACAGTAGAAAATTATTTTTTGAAAAATTTATTGTAGAAAAGGTAATCCCTGGCGCAATTACAATTTGCGACAGTATAAAATTAAATTTTGAAAAATTTACCATAGAAAAGGCAATCCCTGGCGTAATTAAAATTTGCGACAGTAAAAAATTATTTTTTGAAAAATTTACTATAGAAAAGGCAATCCCTGGCGTAATTAAAATTTGCGTCAGTAAAAAACAATTTTTTGCAAAATTTACTATAGAAAAGGCAATCCCTGGCGTATTTAAAATTTGCGACAGTAAAAAATTATTTTTTGAAAAATTTACTGTAGAAAAGGCAATCCCTGCCGCAATTAAAATTTGCGACAGTAGGAAATTATTTTTTGAAAAATTTACTATAGAAAAGGCAATCCCTGGCGCAGTTAAAATTTGCGACAATAAAAAATTATTTATTGAAAAATTTACTATAGAAAAGGCAATACCTGGCGTAATTAAAATATGCGACAGTAAAAAATTAATTTGTGAAAAATTTACTATAGAAAAGGCAATCCCTGGCGCAATTAAAATTTGCAACAGTAAAAAATTATTTTTTGAAAAATTTACTATAGAAAAGGCAATCCCTGGCGTAATTAAAATTTGCGACAGTATAAAATTATTTTTTGAAAAATTTACTATAGAAAAGGCAATATCTGGCGTATTTAAAATTTGCGACAGTAGAAAATTATTTTTTGAAAAATTTACTGTAGAAAAGGCAATCCCTGGCGCAATTAAAATTTGCGACAATAAAAAATTATTTTTTGAAAAATTTACTATAGAAAAGGCAATCCCTGGCGCAAATAAAATTTGCGACAGTAGAAAATTATTTTTTGAAAAATTTACTATAGAAGAGGCAATACATGGCGTATTTAAAATTTGCGACAGTATAAAATTAATTTTTGAAAAATTTACTGTAGAAAAGGCAATCCCTGGCGCAATTAAAATTTGCGACAGTAAAAAATTATTTTTTGAAAAATTTACTATAGAAAAGGCAATCCCTGGCGTAATTAAAATTTGCGACAGTAAAAAATTAATTTGTGAATAATTTACTATAGAAAAGGCAATCCCTGGCGCAATTAAAATTTGCGACAGTATAAAATTAAATTTTGAAAAATTTACTATAGAAGAGGCAATCCCTTGCGTATTTAAAATTTGCGCAAGTAAAAAATTACATTTTGAAAAATTTACTGTAGAAAAGGCAATCCCTGGCGCAGTTAAAATTTGCGACAGTATAAAATTAAATTTTGAAAAATTTACTATAGAAAAGGCAATCCCTGTCGTAATTAAAATTTGCGACAGTACAAAATTATTTTTTGAAAAATTTACTATAGAAAAGGCAATCCCTGGCGCAATTAAAATTTGCGACAGTAGAAAATTATTTTTTGAAAAATTTATTGTAGAAAAGGTAATCCCTGGCGCAATTACAATTTGCGACAGTATAAAATTAAATTTTGAAAAATTTACTATAGAAAAGGCAATCCCTGGCGTAATTAAAATTTGCGACAGTAAAAAATTATTTTTTGAAAAATTTAATATAGAAAAGGCAATCCCTGGCGTAATTAAAATTTGCGTCAGTAAAAAACAATTTTTTGCAAAATTTACTATAGAAAAGGCAATCCCTGGCGTATTTAAAATTTGCGACAATAAAAAATTATTTTTTGAAAAATTTACTGTAGAAAAGGCAATCCCTGCCGCAATTAAAATTTGCGACAGTAAAAAATTATTTTTTGAAAAATTTACTATAGAAAAGGCAATCCCTGGCGTAATTAAAATTTGCGTCAGTAAAAAACAATTTTTTGCAAAATTTACTATTGAAAAGGCAATCCCTGGCGTATTTAAAATTTGCGACAGTAAAAAATTATTTTTTGAAAAATTTACTGTAGAAAAGGCAATCCCTGCCGCAATTAAAATTTGCGACAGTAGGAAATTATTTTTTGAAAAATTTACTATAGAAAAGGCAATCCCTGGCGCAATTAAAATTTGCGACAGTAAAAAACTATTTTTTGAATAATTTACTATAGAAAAGGCAATCCCTGGCGGATTTAAAATTTGCGACAGTAAAAAATTAATTTTTGAAAAATTTACTATAGAAAAGGCAATCCCTGGCGTAATTAAAATTTGCGACAGTATAAAATTATTTTTTGTAAAATTTACTGTAGAAAAGCCAATCCCTGGGGTAATTAAAATTTGCAACAGTAAAAAATTATTTTTTGAAAAATTTACTATAGAAGAGGCAATACCTGGCGTATTTAAAATTTGCGACAGTATAAAATTAATTTTTGAAAAATTTACTGTAGAAAAGGCAATCCCTGGCGCAATTAAAATTTGCGACAGTAAAAAATTATTTTTTGAAAAATTTACTATAGAAAAGGCAATCCCTGGCGTAATTAAAATTTGCGACAGTAAAAAATTAATTTGTGAATAATTTACTATAGAAAAGGCAATCCCTGGCGAAATTAAAATTTGCGACAGTATAAAATTAAATTTTGAAAAATTTACTATAGAAGAGGCAATTCCTTGCGTATTTAAAATTTGCGACAGTAAAAAATTACATTTTGAAAAATGTACTGTAGAAAAGGCAATCCCTGGCGCAATTAAAATTTGTGACAGTATAAAATTAAATTTTGAAAAATTTACTATAGAAAAGGCAATCCCTGGCGTAATTAAAATTTGCGACAGTACAAAATTATTTTTTGAAAAATTTACTATAGAAAAGGCAATCCCTGGCGCAATTAAAATTTGCGACAGTAGAAAATTATTTTTTGAATAATTTACTATAGAAAAGGCAATCCCTGGCGTATTTAAAATTTGCGACAGTAAAAAACTAGTTTTTGAAAAATTTACTATAGAAAAGGCAATCCCTGGCGCAATTAAAATTTGCGACAGTAGAAAATTATTTTTTGAAAAATTTATTGTAGAAAAGGTAATCCCTGGCGCAATTACAATTTGCGACAGTATAAAATTAAATTTTGAAAAATTTACCATAGAAAAGGCAATCCCTGGCGTAATTAAAATTTGCGACAGTAAAAAATTATTTTTTGAAAAATTTACTATAGAAAAGGCAATCCCTGGCGTAATTAAAATTTGCGTCAGTAAAAAACAATTTTTTGCAAAATTTACTATAGAAAAGGCAATCCCTGGCGTATTTAAAATTTGCGACAGTAAAAAATTATTTTTTGAAAAATTTACTGTAGAAAAGGCAATCCCTGCCGCAATTAAAATTTGCGACAGTAGGAAATTATTTTTTGAAAAATTTACTATAGAAAAGGCAATCCCTGGCGCAGTTAAAATTTGCGACAGTAAAAAATTATTTATTGAAAAATTTACTATAGAAAAGGCAATACCTGGCGTAATTAAAATATGCGACAGTAAAATATTAATTTGTGAAAAATTTACTATAGAAAAGGCAATCCCTGGCGCAATTAAAATTTGCAACAGTAAAAAATTATTTTTTGAAAAATTTACTATAGAAAAGGCAATCCCTGGCGTAATTAAAATTTGCGACAGTATAAAATTATTTTTTGAAAAATTTACTATAGAAAAGGCAATATCTGGCGTATTTAAAATTTGCGACAGTAGAAAATTATTTTTTGAAAAATTTACTGTAGAAAAGGCAATTCCTGGCGCAATTAAAATTTGCGACAATAAAAAATTATTTTTTGAAAAATTTACTATAGAAAAGGCAATCCCTGGCGCAAACAAAATTTGCGACAGTAGAAAATTATTTTTTGAAAAATTTACTATAGAAGAGGCAATACATGGCGTATTTAAAATTTGCGACAGTATAAAATTAATTTTTGAAAAATTTACTGTAGAAAAGGCAATCCCTGGCGCAATTAAAATTTGCGACAGTAAAAAATTATTTTTTGAAAAATTTACTATAGAAAAGGCAATCCCTGGCGTAATTAAAATTTGCGACAGTAAAAAATTAATTTGTGAATAATTTACTATAGAAAAGGCAATCCCTGGCGCAATTAAAATTTGCGACAGTATAAAATTAAATTTTGAAAAATTTACTATAGAAGAGGCAATCCCTTGCGTATTTAAAATTTGCGACAGTAAAAAATTACATTTTGAAAAATTTACTGTAGAAAAGGCAATCCCTGGCGCAGTTAAAATTTGCGACAGTATAAAATTAAATTTTGAAAAATTTACTATAGAAAAGGCAATCCCTGTCGTAATTAAAATTTGCGACAGTACAAAATTATTTTTTGAAAAATTTACTATAGAAAAGGCAATCCCTGGCGCAATTAAAATTTGCGACAGTAGAAAATTATTTTTTGAAAAATTTATTGTAGAAAAGGTAATCCCTGGCGCAATTACAATTTGCGACAGTATAAAATTAAATTTTGAAAAATTTACTATAGAAAAGGCAATCCCTGGCGTAATTAAAATTTGCGACAGTAAAAAATTATTTTTTGAAAAATTTAATATAGAAAAGGCAATCCCTGGCGTAATTAAAATTTGCGTCAGTAAAAAACAATTTTTTGCAAAATTTACTATTGAAAAGGCAATCCCTGGCGTATTTAAAATTTGCGACAGTAAAAAATTATTTTTTGAAAAATTTACTGTAGAAAAGGCAATCCCTGCCGCAATTAAAATTTGCGACAGTAGGAAATTATTTTTTGAAAAATTTACTATAGAAAAGGCAATCCCTGGCGCAATTAAAATTTGCGACAGTAAAAAACTATTTTTTGAATAATTTACTATAGAAAAGGCAATCCCTGGCGGATTTAAAATTTGCGACAGTAAAAAATTAATTTTTGAAAAATTTACTATAGAAAAGGCAATCCCTGGCGTAATTAAAATTTGCGAC
>CAWVNZ010001584.1:0-29646 GCA_963930735.1 Dioctria linearis | reverse complement strand
ATTTGCTACAGTTGAAAATTATTTTTTGAATAATTTACTATAGAAAAGGCAATCCCTGGAGTATTTAAAATTTGCGACAGTAAGAAATTAATTTGTGAGAAATTTACTATATTAAAGGCAATCCCTGGCGTAATTAAAATTTGCGATAGTATAAAATTATTTTTTGAATAATTTACTATAGAAAAGGCAATCCCTGGCGTAATTAAAATTTGCGACAGTAGAAAATTATTTTTTGAATAATTTACTATAGAAAAGGCAATCCCTGGCGAAATTAAAATTTGCGACAGTAGAAAATTATTTTTTGAATAATTTACTATAGAAAAGGCAATCCCTGGCGTAATTAAAATTTGCGACAGTTGAAAATTATTTTTTGAATAATTTACTATATAAAAGGCAATCCCTGGCGTAATTAAAATTTGCGACAGTAGAAAATTATTTTTTGCAAAATTTACTATAGAAAAGGCAATCCCTGGCGTAATTAAAATTTGCGACAGTAGAAAATTATTTTTTGAATAATTTACTATAGAAAAGGCAATCCCTGTCGCAATTACAATTTGCGACAGTAAAAAATTATTTTTTGAAAAATTTACTATAGAAAAGGCAATCCCTGGCGTAATTAAAATTTGCGACAGTAGAAAATTATTTTTTGAATAATTTACTATAGAAAAGGCAATCCCTGGCGTAATTAAAATTTGCGACAGTTGAAAATTATTTTGTGAGAAATTTACTATAGAAAAGGCAATCCCTGGCGTAATTAAAATTTGCGACAGTTGAAAATTATTTTTTTAATAATTTACTATAGAAAAGGCAATCCCTGGCGCAATTAAAATTGGCGACAGTAGAAAATTATTTTTTGAATAATTTACTATAGAAAAGGCAATCCCTGGCGCACTTAAAATTTGCGACAGTATAAAATTATTTTTTGAATAATTTACTATAGAAAAGGCAATCCCTGGCGTAATTAAAATTTGCGACAGTTGAAAATTATTTTGTGAGAAATTTACTATAGAAAAGGCAATCCGTGGCGTAATTAAAATTTGCTACAGTTGAAAATTATTTTTTGAATAATTTACTATAGAAAAGGCAATCCCTGGAGTATTTAAAATTTGCGACAGTAAGAAATTAATTTGTGAGAAATTTACTATATTAAAGGCAATCCCTGGCGTAATTAAAATTTGCGATAGTATAAAATTATTTTTTGAATAATTTACTATAGAAAAGGCAATCCCTGGCGTAATTAAAATTTGCGACAGTAGAAAATTATTTTTTGAATAATTTACTATAGAAAAGGCAATCCCTGGCGCACTTAAAATTTGCGACAGTATAAAATTATTTTTTGAATAATTTACTATATAAAAGGCAATCCCTGGCGCAATTAAAATTTGCGGCAGTTGAAAATTATTTTTTGAATAATTTACTATAGAAAAGGCAATCCCTGGCGTAATTAAAATTTGCGACAGTAAAAAATTATTTTTTGAATAATTTACTATAGAAAAGGCAATCCCTGGCGTAATTAAAATTTGCGACAGTAGAAAATTATTTTTTGAATAATTTACTATAGAAAAGGCAATCCCTGTCGCAATTACAATTTGCGACAGTAAAAAATTATTTTTGAAAAATTTACTATAGAAAAGGCAATCCCTGGCGTAATTAAAATTTGCGACAGTAGAAAATTATTTTTTGAATAATTTACTATAGAAAAGGCAATCCCTGGCACACTTAAAATTTGCGACAGTAGAAAATTATTTTTTGAATAATTTACTATATAAAAGGCAATCCCTGGCGCAATTAAAATTTGCGACAGTTGAAAATTATTTTTTGAATAATTTACTATAGAAAAGGCAATCCCTGGGATATTTAAAATTTGCGACAGTTGAAAATTATTTTTTGAATAATTTACTATATAAAAGGCAATCCCTGGCGTAATTAAAATTTGCGATAGTATAAAATTATTTTTTGAATAATTTACTATAGAAAAGGCAATCCCTGGCGTAATTAAAATTTGCGACAGTAGAAAATTATTTTTTGAATAATTTACTATAGAAAAGGCAATCCCTGGCGTAATTAAAATTTGCGACAGTAGAAAATTATTTTTTGAATAATTTACTATAGAATAGGCAATCCCTGGCGCAATTAAAATTTGCGACAGTAGAAAATTATTTTTTGAATTATTTACTATAGAAAAGGCAATCCCTGGCGCACTTAAAATTTGCGACAGTATAAAATTATTTTTTGAATAATTTACTATAGAAAAGGCAATCCCTGGCGTATTTAAAATTTGCGACAGTATAAAATTATTTTTTGAATAATTTACTATAGAAAAGGCAATCCCTGGCGTAATTAAAATTTGCGACAGTTGAAAATTATTTTTTGAATAATTTACTATAGAAAAGGCAATCCCTGGCGTATTTAAAATTTGCGACAGTAAGAAATTAATTTGTGAGAAATTTACTATATAAAAGGCAATCCTTGGCGTAATTAAAATTTGCGATAGTATAAAATTATTTTTTGAATAATTTACTATAGAAAAGGCAATCCCTGGCGTAATTAAAATTTGCGACAGTAGAAAATTATTTTTTGAATAATTTACTATAGAAAAGGCAATCCCTGGCGTAATTAAAATTTGCGACAGTAGAAAATTATTTTTTGAATAATTTACTATAGAAAAGGCAATCCCTGGCGTAATTAAAATTTGCGACAGTTGAAAATTATTTTTTGAATAATTTACTATATAAAAGGCAATCCCTGGCGCAATTAAAATTTGCGACAGTTGAAAATTATTTTTTGAATAATTTACTATAGAAAAGGCAATCCCTGGCGCAATTAAAATTTGCGACAGTAAAAAATTATTTTTTGAATAATTTACTATATAAAAGGCAATCCCTGGCGCAATTAAAATTTGCGACAGTTGAAAATTATTTTTTGAATAATTTACTATAGAAAAGGCAATCCCTGGCGTATTTAAAATTTGCGACAATATAAAATTATTTTTTGAATAATTTACTATAGAAAAGGCAATCCCTGGCGCAATTAAAATTTGCGATAGTAAAAAATTATTTTTTGAATAATTTACTGTAGAAAAGTAATCCCTGTCGCAATTAAAATTTGCGACAGTATAAAATTATTTTTTGAATAATTTACTATAGAAAAGGCAATCCCTGGCGCAATTAAAATTTGCGACAGTAAAAAATTATTTTTTGAATAATTTACTATAGAAAAGGCAATCCCTGGCGTAATTAAAATTTGCGACAGTTGAAAATTATTTTGTGAGAAATTTACTATAGAAAAGGCAATCCCTGGCGTAATTAAAATTTGCGACAGTTGAAAATTATTTTTTTAATAATTTACTATAGAAAAGGCAATCCCTGGCGCACTTAAAATTTGCGACACTAGAAAATTATTTTTTGAAAAATTTACTATAGAAAAGCCAATTCCTGGCGCAATTAAAATTTGCGACAGTAGAAAATTATTTTTTGAATAATTTACTATAGAAAAGACAATCCCTGGCGCAATTTCAATTTGCGACAGTTGAAAATTATTTTTTGAATAATTTACTATAGAAAAGGCAATCCCTGGCGCAATTAAAATTTGCGACAGTATAAAATTATTTTTTGAATAATTTACTATATAAAAGGCAATCCCTGGCGCAATTAAAATTTGCGACAGTTGAAAATTATTTTTTGAATAATTTACTATAGAAAAGGCAATCCCTGTCGCAATTAAAATTTGCGACAGTAAAAAATTATTTTTTGAATAATTTACTATATAAAAGGCAATCCCTGGGGCAATTAAAATTTGCGACAGTTGAAAATTATTTTTTGAATAATTTACTATAGAAAAGGCAATCCCTGGCGTAATTAAAATTTGCGACAGTAAAAAATTATTTTTTGAATAATTTACTATAGAAAAGGCAATCCCTGGCGCAATTAAAATTTGCGACAGTATAAAATTATTTTTTGAATAATTTACTATAGAAAAGGCAATCCCTGGCGTATTTAAAATTTGCGACAGTATAAAATTATTTTTTGAAAAATTTACTATAGAAAAGGCAATCCCTGGCGTAATTAAAATTTGCGACATTTGAAAATTATTTTTTGAATAATTTACTATAGAAAAGGCAATCCCTGGCGTAATTAAAATTTGCGACAGTTGAAAATTATTATTTGAATAATTTACTATAGAAAAGGCAATCCCTGGCGCACTTAAAATTTGCGACAGTAGAAAATTATTTTTTGAATAATTTACTATAGAAAAGGCAATCCCTGGCGCACTTAAAATTTGCGACAGTAAAAAATTATTTTTTGAATAATTTACTATAGAAAAGGCAATCCCTGGGATATTTAAAATTTGCGACAGTATAAAATTATTTTTTGAATAATTTACTATAGAAAAGGCAATCCCTGGCGTTATTAAAATTTGCGACAGTATAAAATTATTTTTTGAATAATTTACTATAGAAAAGGCAATCCCTGGCGCACTTAAAATTTGCGACAGTAGAAAATTATTTTTTGAATAATTTACTATAGAAAACGCAATCCCTGGCGCAATTAAAATTTGCGACAGTATAAAATTATTTTTTTAATAATTTACTATATAAAAGGCAATCCCTGGTGTATTTAAAACTTGCGATAGTAAAAAATTATTTTTTGAATAATTTACTATAGAAAAGGCAATCCCTGGCGTAATTAAAATTTGCGACAGTAGAAAATTATTTTTTGAATAATTTACTATAGAAAAGGCAATCCCTGGCGCAATTAAAATTTGCGATAGTAAAAAATTATTTTTTGAATAATTTACTATAGAAAAGGCAATCCCTGGCGCACTTAAAATTTGCGAC
Source organism: Dioctria linearis (assembly GCA_963930735.1). Taxonomy (NCBI): domain Eukaryota; kingdom Metazoa; phylum Arthropoda; class Insecta; order Diptera; family Asilidae; genus Dioctria; species Dioctria linearis. The sequence goes on along the minus strand of CAWVNZ010001584.1, from coordinate 24,809 downwards.
AGTAGAAAATTATTTTTTGAATAATTTACTATAGAAAAGGCAGTCCCTGGCGCACTTAAAATTTGCGACAGTAGAAAATTATTTTTTGAATAATTTACTATAGAAAATGCAATCCCTGGCGTAATTAAAATTTGCGACAGTAGAAAATTAGTTTTTGAATTATTTACTATAGAAAAGGCAATCCCTGGCGCACTTAAAATTTGCGACAGTAGAAAATTATTTTTTGAATAATTTACTATAGAAAAGGCAATCCCTGGCGCAATTAAAATTTGCGACAGTATAAAATTATTTTTTGAATAATTTACTATATAAAAGGCAATCCCTGGCGTATTTAAAATTTGCGACAGTAGAAAATTATTTTTTGAATAATTTACTATAGAAAAGGCAATCCCTGGCGTAATTAAAATTTGCGACAGTAGAAAATTATTTTTTGAATAATTTACTATAGAATAGGCAATCCCTGGAGCAATTAAAATTTGCGATAGTAAAAAATTATTTTTTGAATAATTTACTATAGAAAAGGCAATCCCTGGCGTATTTAAAATTTGTGACAGTAAAAAATTATTTTTTGAATAATTTACTATAGAAAAGGCAATCCCTGGCGTAATTAAAATTTGCGACAGTTGAAAATTATTTTTTGAATAATTTACTATAGAAAAGGCAATCCCTGGCGTATTTAAAATTTGCGACAGTAAGAAATTAATTTGTGAGAAATTTACTATATAAAAGGCAATCCCTGGCGTAATTAAAATTTGCGATAGTATAAAATTATTTTTTGAATAATTTACTATAGAAAAGGCAATCCCTGGCGTAATTAAAATTTGCGACAGTAGAAAATTATTTTTTGAATAATTTACTATAGAAAAGGCAATCCCTGGCGCAATTAAAATTTGCGACAGTAAAAAATTATTTTTGAATAATTTACTATATAAAAGGCAATCCCTGGCGCAATTAAAATTTGAGACAGTTGAAAATTATTTTTTGAATAATTTACTATAGAAAAGGCAATCCCTGGCGTATTTAAAATTTGCGACAGTATAAAATTATTTTTTGAATAATTTACTATAGAAAAGGCAATCCCTGGCGCAATTAAAATTTGCGATAGTAAAAAATTATTTTTTGAATAATTTACTGTAGAAAAGGCAATCCCTGGCGTAATTAAAATTTGCGACAGTAGAAAATTATTTTTTGAATAATTTACTATAGAAAAGGCAATCCCTGGCGCAATTAAAATTTGCGACAGAAAAAAATTATTTTTTGAATAATTTACTATATAAAAGGCAATCCCTGGCGCAATTAAAATTTGCGACAGTTGAAAATTATTTTTTGAATAATTTACTATAGAAAAGGCAATCCCTGGCGTATTTAAAATTTGCGACAGTATAAAATTATTTTTTGAATAATTTACTATAGAAAAGGCAATCCCTGGCGCAATTAAAATTTGCGATAGTAAAAAATTATTTTTTGAATAATTTACTGTAGAAAAGCAATCCCTGGCGCAATTAAAATTTGCGACAGTAGAAAATTATTTTTTGAATAATTTACTATAGAATAGGCAATCCCTGGCGCAATTAAAATTTGCGATAGTAAAAAATTATTTTTTGAATAATTTACTATAGAAAAGGCAATCCCTGGCGTAATTAAAATTTGCGACAGTTGAAAATTATTTTTTGAATAATTTACTATATAAAAGGCAATCCCTGGCGCAATTAAAATTTGCGACAGTTGAAAATTATTTTTTGAATAATTTACTATAGAAAAGGCAATCCCTGGCGCAATTAAAATTTGCGACAGTAAAAAATTATTTTTTTGAATAATTTACTATATAAAAGGCAATCCCTGGCGCAATTAAAATTTGCGACAGTTGAAAATTATTTTTTGAATAATTTACTATAGAAAAGGCAATCCCTGGCGTATTTAAAATTTGCGACAGTATAAAATTATTTTTTGAATAATTTACTATAGAAAAGGCAATCCCTGGCGCAATTAAAATTTGCGATAGTAAAAAATTATTTTTTGAATAATTTACTGTAGAAAAGCAATCCCTGTCGCAATTAAAATTTGCGACAGTATAAAATTATTTTTTGAATAATTTACTATAGAAAAGGCAATCCCTGCGCAATTAAAATTTGCGACAGTAAAAAATTATTTTTTGAATAATTTACTATAGAAAAGGCAATCCCTGGCGTAATTAAAATTTGCGACAGTTGAAAATTATTTTGTGAGAAATTTACTATAGAAAAGGCAATCCCTGGCGTAATTAAAATTTGCGACAGTTGAAAATTATTTTTTGAATAATTTACTATAGAAAAGGCAATCCCTGGCGCACTTAAAATTTGCGACAGTAGAAAATTATTTTTTGAAAAATTTACTATAGAAAAGGCAATTCCTGGCGCAATTAAAATTTGCGACAGTAGAAAATTATTTTTTGAATAATTTACTATAGAAAAGGCAATCCCTGGCGCAATTTCAATTTGCGACAGTTGAAAATAATTTTTTGAATAATTTACTATAGAAAAGGCAATCCCTGGCGCAATTAAAATTTGCGACAGTATAAAATTATTTTTTGAATAATTTACTATATAAAAGGCAATCCCTGGCGCAATTAAAATTTGCGACAGTTGAAAATTATTTTTTGAATAATTTACTATAGAAAAGGCAATCCCTGTCGCAATTAAAATTTGCGACAGTAAAAAATTATTTTTTGAATAATTTACTATATAAAAGGCAATCCCTGGCGCAATTAAAATTTGCGACAGTTGAAAATTATTTTTTGAATAATTTACTATAGAAAAGGCAATCCCTGGCGTAATTAAAATTTGCGACAGTAAAAAATTATTTTTTGAATAATTTACTATAGAAAAGGCAATCCCTGGCGCAATTAAAATTTGCGACAGTATAAAATTATTTTTTGAATAATTTACTATAGAAAAGGCAATCCCTGGCGTATTTAAAATTTGCGACAGTATAAAATTATTTTTTGAAAAATTTACTATAGAAAAGGCAATCCCTGGCGTAATTAAAATTTGCGACAGTTGAAAATTATTTTTTGAATAATTTACTATAGAAAAGGCAATCCCTGGCGTAATTAAAATTTGCGACAGTTGAAAATTATTATTTGAATAATTTACTATAGAAAAGGCAATCCCTGGCGCACTTAAAATTTGCGACAGTAGAAAATTATTTTTTGAATAATTTACTATAGAAAAGGCAATCCCTGGCGCACTTAAAATTTGCGACAGTAAAAAATTATTTTTTGAATAATTTACTATAGAAAAGGCAATCCCTGGGATATTTAAAATTTGCGACAGTATAAAATTATTTTTTGAATAATTTACTATAGAAAAGGCAATCCCTGGCGTTATTAAAATTTGCGACAGTAGAAAATTATTTTTTGAATAATTTACTATAGAAAAGGCAATCCCTGGCGCAATTAAAATTTGCGACAGTATAAAATTATTTTTTTAATAATTTACTATATAAAAGGCAATCCCTGGTGTATTTAAAACTTACGATAGTAAAAAATTATTTTTTGAATAATTTACTATAGAAAAGGCAATCCCTGGCGTAATTAAAATTTGCGACAGTAGAAAATTATTTTTTGAATAATTTACTATAGAAAAGGCAATCCCTGGCGCAATTAAAATTTGCGATAGTAAAAAATTATTTTTTGAATAATTTACTATAGAAAAGGCAATCCCTGGCGCACTTAAAATTTGCGACAGTAGAAAATTATTTTTTGAATAATTTACTATAGAAAAGAGAGTTCCTGGCGCACTTAAAATTTGCGACAGTAGAAAATTATTTTTTGAATAATTTACTATAGAAAAGGCAATCCCTGGCGTAATTAAAATTTGCGACAGAAGAAAATTAGTTTTTGAATTATTTACTATAGAAAAGGCAATCCCTGGCGCACTTAAAATTTGCGACAGTAGAAAATTATTTTTTGAATAATTTACTATAGAAAATGCAATCCCTGGCGCAATTAAAATTTGCGACAGTATAAAATTATTTTTTGAATAATTTACTATATAAAAGGCAATCCCTGGCGCAATTAAAATTTGCGACAGTTGAAAATTATTTTTCGAATAATTTACTAAAGAAAAGGCAATCCCTGTCGCAATTAAAATTTGCGACAGTAAAAAATTATTTTTTGAATAATTTACTATATAAAAGGCAATCCCTGGCGCAATTAACATTTGCGACAGTTGAAAATTATTTTTTGAATAATTTACTATAGAAAAGGCAATCCCTGGCGCAATTAAAATTTGCGACAGTATAAAATTATTTTTTGAATAATTTACTATATAAAAGGCAATCCCTGGCGCAATTAAAATTTGCGACAGTAGAAAATTATTTTTTGAATAATTTACTATAGAAAAGGCAATCCCTGTCGCAATTAAAATTTGCGACAGTAAAAAATTATTTTTTGAATAATTTACTATATAAAAGGCAATCCCTGGCGCAATTAAAATTTGCGACAGTTGAAAATTATTTTTTGAATAATTTACTATAGAAAAGGCAATCCCTGGCGTAATTAAAATTTGCGACAGTAAAAAATTATTTTTTGAATAATTTACTATAGAAAAGGCAATCCCTGGCGCAATTAAAATTTGCGACAGTATAAAATTATTTTTTGAATAATTTACTATAGAAAAGGCAATCCCTGGCGTATTTAAAATTTGCGACAGTATAAAATTATTTTTTGAAAAATTTACTATAGAAAAGGCAATCCCTGGCGTAATTAAAATTTGCGACAGTTGAAAATTATTTTTTGAATAATTTACTATAGAAAAGGCAATCCCTGGCGTAATTAAAATTTGCGACAGTTGAAAATTATTATTTGAATAATTTACTATAGAAAAGGCAATCCCTGGCGCACTTAAAATTTGCGACAGTAGAAAATTATTTTTTGAATAATTTACTATAGAAAAGGCAATCCCTGGCGCACTTAAAATTTGCGACAGTAAAAAATTATTTTTTGAATAATTTACTATAGAAAAGGCAATCCCTGGGATATTTAAAATTTGCGACAGTATAAAATTATTTTTTGAATAATTTACTATAGAAAAGGCAATCCCTGGCGTTATTAAAATTTGCGACAGTAGAAAATTATTTTTTGAATAATTTACTATAGAAAAGGCAATCCCTGGCGCAATTAAAATTTGCGACAGTATAAAATTATTTTTTTAATAATTTACTATATAAAAGGCAATCCCTGGTGTATTTAAAACTTACGATAGTAAAAAATTATTTTTTGAATAATTTACTATAGAAAAGGCAATCCCTGGCGTAATTAAAATTTGCGACAGTAGAAAATTATTTTTTGAATAATTTACTATAGAAAAGGCAATCCCTTACGCAATTAAAATTTGCGATAGTAAAAAATTATTTTTTGAATAATTTACTATAGAAAAGGCAATCCCTGGCGTAATTAAAATTTGCGACAGTATAAAATTATTTTTTGAATAATTTACTATAGAAAAGGCAATCCCTGGCGTATTCAAAATTTGCGACAGTAGAAAATTATTTTTTGAATAATTTACTATACAAAAGGCAATCCCTGGCGTAATTAAAATTTGCGACAGTAGAAAATTATTTTTTGAATAATTTACTGTAGAAAAGGCAATACCTGGCGCAATTAAAACTTGCGATAGTAAAAAATTATTTTTTGAATAATTTACTATAGAAAAGGCAATCCCTGGCGCACTTAAAATTTGCGACAGTAGAAAATTATGTATTGAATAATTTACTATAGAAAAGGCAATTCCTGGCGCACTTAAAATTTGCGACAGTAAAAAATTATTTTTTGAATAATTTACTATAGAAAAGGCAATCCCTGGCGTAATTAAAATTTGCGACAGTAGAAAATTATTTTTTGAATAATTTACTATAGAAAAGGCAATCCCTGGCGTATTTAAAATTTGCGACAGTAAAAAATTAATATTTTGAAAAATTTACTGTAGAAAAGGCAATCCCTGGCGCAATTAAAATTTGCGACAGTAAAAAATTATTTTTTGAATAATTTACTATAGAAAAGGCAATCCCTGGCGTAATTAAAATTTGCGACAGTAAAAAATTATTTTTTGAATAATTTACTATAGAAAAGGCAATCCCTGGCGCAATTAAAATTTGCGACAGTATAAAATTATTTTTTGAATAATTTACTATAGAAAAGGCAATCCCTGGCGTAATTAAAATTTGCGACAGTATAAAATTATTTTTTGAATAATTTACTATAGAAAAGGCAATCCCTGGCGCAATTAAAATTTGCGACAGTATAAAATTATTTTTTGAATAATTTACTATAGAAAAGGCAATCCCTGGCGTAATTAAAATTTGCGACAGTTGAAAATTATTTTTTGAATAATTTACTATATAAAAGGCAATCCCTGGCGTATTTAAAATTTGCGACAGTTGCAAATTACTTTTTGAATAATCTACTATAGAAAAGGCAATCCCTGGCGTAATTAAAATTTACGACAGTAGAAAATTATTTTTTGAATAATTTACTATATATAAGGCAATCCCTGGCGCAATTAAAATTTGCGACAGTAGAAAATTATTTTTTGCAAAATTTACTATAGAAAAGGCAATCCCTGGCGCACTTAAAATTTGCGACAGTATAAAATTATTTTTTGAATAATTTACTATAGAAAAGGCAATACCTGGCGCAATTAAAGTTTGCGACAGTAAAAAATTATTTTTTGAATAATTTACTATAGAAAAGGCAATCCCTGGCGTAACTAAAATTTGCGACAGTTGAAAATTATTTTGTGAGAAATTTACTATAGAAAAGGCAATCCCTGGCGTAATTAAAATTTGCGACAGTTGAAAATTATTTTTTGAATAATTTACTATAGAAAAGGCAATCCCTGGCGTATTTAAAATTTGCGACAGTAAGAAATTAATTTGTGAGAAATTTACTATATAAAAGGCAATCCCTGGCGTAATTAAAATTTGCGATAGTATAAAATTATTTTTTGAATAATTTACTATAGAAAAGGCAATCCCTGGCGCAATTAAAATTTGCGACAGTAGAAAATTATTTTTTGAATAATTTACTATAGAAAAGGCAATCCCTGGCGTAATTAAAATTTGCGACAGTAGAAAATTATTTTTTGAATAATTTACTATAGAAAAGGCAATCGCTGGCGTAATTAAAATTTGAGACAGTTGAAAATTATTTTTTGAATAATTTACTATATAAAAGGCAATCCCTGGCGTATTTAAAATTTGCGACAGTTGAAAATTATTTTTTCAATAATTTACTATCGAAAAGGCAATCCCTGGCGTAATTAAAATTTGCGACAGTAAAAAATTATTTTTTGAATAATTTACTATAGAAAATGCAATCCCTGGCGGAATTAAAATTTGCGACAGTTGAAAATAACTTTTTGAATAATTTACTATAGAAAAGGCAATCCCTGGCGTATTTAAAATTTGCGACAGTATAAAATTATTTTGTGAATAATTTACTATAGAAAAGGCAATCCCTGGCGCAGTTAAAACTTGCGATAGTAAAAAATTATTTTTTGAATAATTTACTATAGAAAAGGCAATCCCTGGCGCAATTAAAATTTGCGACAGTTGAAAATTATTTTTTGAATAATTTACTATAGAAAAGGCAATCCCTGGCGCAATTAAAATTTGCGAAAGTAAAAAATTATTTTTTGAATAATTTACTGTAGAAAAGGCAATCCCTGGCGCAATTAAAATTTGCGACAGTATAAAATTATTTTTTGAATAATTTACTATAGAAAAGGCAATCCCTGGCGCAATTAAAATTTGCGACAGTAAAAAATTATTTTTTGAATAATTTACTATAGAAAAGGCAATCCCTGGCGCAATTAAAATTTGCGACAGTATAAAATAATTTTTTGAATAATTTACTATATAAAAGGCAATCCCTGGCACAATTAAAATTTGCGACAGTTGAAAATTATTTTTTGAATAATTTACTATAGAAAAGGCAATCCCTGGCGCAATTAAAATTTGCGACAGTAAAAAATTATTTTTTGAATAATTTACTATATAAAAGGCAATCCCTGGCGCAATTAAAATTTGCGAGAGTATAAAATTATTTTTTGAATAATTTACTATAGAAAAGGCAATCCCTGGCGTATTTAAAATTTGCGACAGTATAAAATTATTTTTTGAATAATTTACTATAGAAAAGGCAATCCCTGGCGCAGTTAAAACTTGCGATAGTAAAAAATTATTTTTTGAATAATTTACTATAGAAAAGGCAATCCCTGGCGCAATTAAAATTTGCGACAGTTGAAAATTATTTTTTGAATAATTTACTATAGAAAAGGCAATCCCTGGCGCAATTAAAATTTGCGAAAGTAAAAAATTATTTTTTGAATAATTTACTGTAGAAAAGGCAATCCCTGGCGCAATTAAAATTTGCGACAGTAGAAAATTATTTTTTGAATAATTTACTATAGAAAAGGCAATCCCTGGCGTAATTAAAATTTGCGACAGTAGAAAATTATTTTTTGAATAATTTACTATAGAAAAGGCAATCCCTGGCGTAATTAAAATTTGCGACAGTTGAAAATTATTTTTTGAATAATTTACTATATAAAAGGCAATACCTGGCGTATTTAAAATTTGCGACAGTTGAAAATTATTTTTTCAATAATTTACTATAGAAAAGGCAATCCCTGCCGTAATTAAAATTTGCGACAGTAAAAAATTATTTTTTGAATAATTTACTATAGAAAATGCAATCCCTGGCGTAATTAAAATTTGCGACAGTTGAAAATAATTTTTTGAATAATTTACTATAGAAAAGGCAATCCCTGGCGTATTTAAAATTTGCGACAGTATAAAATTATTTTTTGAATAATTTACTACAGAAAAGGCAATCCCTGGCGCAGTTAAAACTTGCGATAGTAAAAAATTATTTTTTGAATAATTTACTATAGAAAAGGCAATCCCTGGCGCAATTAAAATTTGCGACAGTTGAAAATTATTTTTTGAATAATTTACTATAGAAAAGGCAATCCCTGGCGCAATTAAAATTTGCGACAGTAAAAAATTATTTTTTGAATAATTTACTATAGAAAAGGCAATCCCTGGCGCAATTAAAATTTGCGACAGTATAAAATAATTTTTTGAATAATTTACTATATAAAAGGTAATCCCTGGCACAATTAAAATTTGCGACAGTTGAAAATTATTTTTTGAATAATTTACTATAGAAAAGGCAATCCCTGGCGCAATTAAAATTTGCGACAGTAAAAAATTATTTTTTGAATAATTTACTATATAAAAGGCAATCCCTGGCGCAATTAAAATTTGCGAGAGTATAAAATTATTTTTTGAATAATTTACTATAGAAAAGGCAATCCCTGGCGTATTTAAAATTTGCGACAGTATAAAATTATTTTTTGAATAATTTACTATAGAAAAGGCAATCCCTGGCGCAGTTAAAACTTGCGATAGTAAAAAATTATTTTTTGAATAATTTACTATAGAAAAGGCAATCCCTGGCGCAATTAAAATTTGCGACAGTTGAAAATTATTTTTTGAATAATTTACTATAGAAAAGGCAATCCCTGGCGCAATTAAAATTTGCGAAAGTAAAAAATTATTTTTTGAATAATTTACTGTAGAAAAGGCAATCCCTGGCGCAATTAAAATTTGCGACAGTAGAAAATTATTTTTTGAATAATTTACTATAGAAAAGGCAATCCCTGGCGTAATTAAAATTTGCGACAGTAGAAAATTATTTTTTGAATAATTTACTATAGAAAAGGCAATCCCTGGCGTAATTAAAATTTGCGACAGTTGAAAATTATTTTTTGAATAATTTACTATATAAAAGGCAATACCTGGCGTATTTAAAATTTGCGACAGTTGAAAATTATTTTTTCAATAATTTACTATAGAAAAGGCAATCCCTGCCGTAATTAAAATTTGCGACAGTAAAAAATTATTTTTTGAATAATTTACTATAGAAAATGCAATCCCTGGCGTAATTAAAATTTGCGACAGTTGAAAATAATTTTTTGAATAATTTACTATAGAAAAGGCAATCCCTGGCGTATTTAAAATTTGCGACAGTATAAAATTATTTTTGAATAATTTACTACAGAAAAGGCAATCCCTGGCGCAGTTAAAACTTGCGATAGTAAAAAATTATTTTTTGAATAATTTACTATAGAAAAGGCAATCCCTGGCGCAATTAAAATTTGCGACAGTTGAAAATTATTTTTTGAATAATTTACTATAGAAAAGGCAATCCCTGGCGCAATTAAAATTTGCGAAAGTAAAAAATTATTTTTTGAATAATTTACTGTAGAAAAGGCAATCCCTGGCGCAATTAAAATTTGCGACAGTATAAAATTATTTTTTGAATAATTTACTATAGAAAAGGCAATCCCTGGCGCAATTAAAATTTGCGACAGTAAAAAATTATTTTTTGAATAATTTACTATAGAAAAGGCAATCCCTGGCGCAATTAAAATTTGCGACAGTATAAAATAATTTTTTGAATAATTTACTATATAAAAGGCAATCCCTGGCACAATTAAAATTTGCGACAGTTGAAAATTATTTTTTGAATAATTTACTATAGAAAAGGCAATCCCTGGCGCAATTAAAATTTGCGACAGTAAAAAATTATTTTTTGAATAATTTACTATATAAAAGGCAATCCCTGGCGCAATTAAAATTTGCGACAGTTGAAAATTATTTTTTGAATAATTTACTATAGAAAAGGCAATCCCTGGCGTAATTAAAATTTGCGACAGTAAAAAATTATTTTTTGAATAATTTACTATAGAAAAGGCAATCCCTGGCGCAATTAAAATTTGCGAGAGTATAAAATTATTTTTTGAATAATTTACTATAGAAAAGGCAATCCCTGGCGTATTTAAAATTTGCGACAGTATAAAATTATTTTTTGAAAAATTTACTATAGAAAAGGCAATCCCTGGCGTGATTAATAATATTTGCGACAGTTGAAAATTATTTTTTGAATAATTTACTATAGAAAAGGCAATCCCTGGCGCAATTAAAACTTGCGATAGTAAAAAATTATTTTTTGAATAATTTACTGTAGACAAGCCAATCCCTGGCGCAATTAAAATTTGCGACAGTATAAAATTATTTTTTGAATAATTTACTATATAAAAGGCAATCCCTGGCCCAATTAAAATTTGCGACAGTTGAAAATTATTTTTTGAATAATTTACTATAGAAAAGGCAATCCCTGGCGCAATTAAAATTTGCGACAGTAAAAAATTATTTTTTGAATAATTTACTATATAAAAGGCAATCCCTGGCGCAATTATAATTTGCGACAGTTGAAAATTATTTTTTGAATAATTTACTATAGAAAAGGCAATCCCTGGCGTAATTAAAATTTGCGACAGTAAAAAATTAGTTTTTGAATGATTTACTATATAAAAGGCAATCCCTGGCGCAATTAAAATTTGCGACAGTTGAAAATTATTTTTGGAATAATTTACTATAGAAAAGGCAATCCCTGGCGTAATTAAAATTTGCGACAGTAAAAAATTATTTTTTGAATAATTTACTATAGAAAAGGCAATCCCTGGCGCAATTAAAACTTGCGATAGTAAAAAATTATTTTTTGAATAATTTACTGTAGAAAAGGCAATCCCTGGCGCAATTAAAATTTGCGACAGTATAAAATTATTTTTTGAATAATTTACTATAGAAAAGGCAATCCCTGGCGCAATTAAAATTTGCGACAGTAAAAAATTATTTTTTGAAAAATTTACTATAGAAAAGGCAATCCCTGGCGTAATTAAAATTTGCGACAATTGAAAATTATTTTTTGAAAAATTTACTATAGAAAAGGCAGTCCCTGGCGCAATTAAAATTTGCGACAGTAGAAAATTATTTTTTGAATAATTTACTATAGAAAAGGCAATCCCTGGCGCAATTAAAATTTGCGACAGTTGAAAATTATTTTTTGAATAATTTACTATATAAAAGGCAATCCCTGGCGCAATTAAAATTTGCGACAGTTGAAAATTATTTTTTGAATAATTTACTATAGAAAAGGCAATCCCTGGCGCAATTAAAATTTGCGACAGTAAAAAATTGTTTTTTGAATAATTTACTATATAAAAGGCACTCCCTGGCGCAATTAAAATTTGCGACAGTTGAAAATTATTTTTTGAATAATTTACTATAGAAAAGGCAATCCCTGGCGTAATTAAAATTTGCGACAGTAAAAAATTATTTTTTGAATAATTTACTATAGAAAAGGCAATCCGTGGCGTAATTAAAATTTGCGACAGTTGAAAATTATTTTTTGAATAATTTACTATAGAAAAGGCAATCCCTGGCGTCTTTAAAATTTGCGACAGTTGAAAATTATTTTTTGAATAACTTACTATAGAAAAGGCAATCCCTGGCGTAATTAAAATTTGCGACAGTAGAAAATTATTTTTTGCAAAATTTACTGTAGAAAAGGCAATCCCTGGCGCACTTAAAATTTGCGACAGTATAAAATTATTTTTTGAATAATTTACTATATAAAAGGCAATCCCTGGCGCAATTAAAATTTGCGACAGTTGAAAATTATTTTTTGAATAATTTACTATAGAAAAGGCAATCCCTGGCGCAATTAAAACTTGCGATAGTAAAAAATTATTTTTTGAATAATTTACTGTAGAAAAGGCAATCCCTGGCGCAATTAAAATTTGCGACAGTATAAAATTATTTTTTGAATAATTTACTATAGAAAAGGCAATCCCTGGCGCAATTAAAATTTGCGACAGTAAAAAAATATTTTTTGAATAATTTACTATAGAAAAGGCAATCCCTGGCGTAATTAAAATTTGCGACAGTTGAACATTATTTTGTGAGAAATTTACTATAGAAAAGGCAATCCCTGGCGTAATTAAAATTTGCGACAGTCGAAAATTATTTTTTGAATAATTTACTATAGAAAAGGCAATCCCTGGCGTAATTAAAATTTGCGACAGTAAAAAATTATTTTTTGAATAATTTAATTAAAATTTGCGATAGCAAAAAATTATTTTTTGAATAATTTACTATAGAAAAGGCAATCCCTGGCGTAATTAAAATTTGCGACAGTATAAAATTATTTTTTGAATATTTTACTATAGAAAAGGCAATCCCTGGCGTATTTGAAATTTGCGACAGTAGAAAATTATTTTTTGAATAATTTACTATACAAAAGGATATCCCTGGCGTAATTAAAATTTGCGACAGTAGAAAATTATTTTTTGAATAATTTACTGTAGAAAAGGCAATCCCTGGCGCAATTAAAATTTGCGATAGTAAAAAATTATTTTTTGAATAATTTACTATAGAAAAGGCAATCCCTGGCGCACTTAAAATTTGCGACAGTAGAAAATTATTTTTTGAATAATTTACTATAGAAAAAGCAATCCCTGGCGCACTTAAAATTTGCGACAGTAGAAATTTATTTTTTGAATAATTTACTATAGAAAAGGCAATCCCTGGCGTAGTTAAAATTTGCGACAGTAGAAAATTATTTATTGAATAATTTACTATAGAAAAGGCAATACCTGGCGCAATTAAAATTTGCGACAGTATAAAATTATTTTTTGAATAATTTATTATAGAAAAGGCAATCCCTGGCGTAATTAAAATTTGCGACAGTATAAAATTATTTTTTGAATACTTTACTATAGAAAAGGCAATCCCTGGCCTAATTAAAATTTGCGACAGTTGAAAATTATTTTTTGAATAATTTACTATAGAAAAGGCAATCCCTGGGATATTTAAAATTTGCGACAGTAAAAAATTATTTTTTGAATAATTTACTATAGAAAAGGCAATCCCTGGCGTAATTAAAATTTGCGACAATATAAAATTAATTTTTGAAAAATTTACTATATAAAAGGCAATCCCTGGCGCACTTAAAATTTGCGACAGCATAAAATTATTTTTTGAATAATTTACTATATAAAAGGCAATCCCTGGCGTAATTAAAATTTGCGACAGTAAAAAATTATTTTTTTGAATAATTTACTATAGAAAAGGCAATCCCTGTCGCAATTTAAAATTTGCGACAGTATAAAATTATTTTTTGAATAATTTACTATAGAAAAGGCAATCCCTGGCGTAATTAAAATTTGCGACAGTATAAAATTATTTGTTGAATAATTTACTATAGAAAAGGCAATCCCTGGCGCACTTAAAATTTCCGACAGTAGAAAATTATTTTTGAATAATTTACTATAGAAAAGGCAATCCCTGGCGCAATTAAAATTTGCGACAGTATAAAATTATTTTTTGAATAATTTACTATAGAAAAGGCAATCCCTGGCGCAATTAAAATTTGCGACAGTATAAAATTATTTTTTGTCTAATTTACTATAGAAAATACAATCCCTGGCGTAATTAAAATTTGCGACAGTATAAAATTATTATTTGAATAATTTACTATAGAAAAGGCAATCCCTGGCGCACTTAAAATTTGCGACAGTAGAAAATTATTTTTTGAATAATTTACTATAGAAAAGGCAATCCCTGGCGCAATTAACATTTGCGACAGTTGAAAATTATTTTTTGAATAATTTACTATATAAAAGGCAATCCCTGGCGTATTTAAAATTTGAGACAGAATAAAATTATTTTTTGAATAATTTACTATAGAAAAGGCAATCCCTGGCGCAATTAAAACTTGCGATAGTAAAAAATTATTTTTTGAATAATTTACTGTAGAAAAGGCAATCCCTGGCGCAATTAAAATTTGCGACAGTATAAAATTATTTTTTGAATAATTTACCAAAAAAAATGCAATCCTTGGCGCAATTAAAATTTGCGACAGTAAAAAATTATTTTTTGAATAATTTACTATAGAAAAGGCAATCCCTGGCGTATTTAAAATTTGCGACAGTAAGAAATTAATTTGTGAGAAATTTACTATATAAAAGGCAATCCCTGGCGTAATTAAAATTTGCGATAGTATAAAATTATTTTTTGAATAATTTACTATAGAAAAGGCAATCCCTGGTGTAATTAAAATTTGCGACAGTAGAAAATTATTTTTTGAATAATTTACTATAGAAAAGGCAATCCCTGGCGTAATTAAAATTTGCGACAGTAGAAAATTATTTTTTGAATAATTTACTATAGAAAAGGCAATCCCTGGCGCAATTAAAATTTGCGACAGTTGAAAATTATTTTTTGAATAATTTCCTATAGAAAAGGCAATCCCTGGCGTATTTAAAATTTGCGACAATAAGAAATTAATTTGTGAGAAATTTACTATATAAAAGGCAATCCCTGGCGTAATTAAAATTTGCGATAGTATAAAACTATTTTTTGAATAATTTACTATAGAAAAGGCAATCCCTGGCGTAATTAAAATTTGCGACAGTAGAAAATTATTTGTTGAATAATTTACTATATAAAGGCAATCCCTGGCGCAATTAAAATTTGCGACAGTTGAAAATTATTTTTTGAATAATTTACTATAGAAAAGGCAATCCCTGGGATATTTAAAATTTGCGACAGTTGAAAATTATTTTTTGAATAATTTACTATATAAAAGGCAATCCCTGGCGTAATTAAAATTTGCTATAGTATAAAATTATTTTTTGAATAATTTACTATAGAAAAGGCAATCCCTGGCGTAATTAAAATTTGCGACAGTAGAAAATTATTTTTTGAATAATTTACTATAGAAAAGGCAATCCCTGGCGTAATTAAAATTTGCGACAGTAGAAAATTATTTTTTGAATAATTTACTATAGAAAAGGCAATCCCTGGCGCAATTAAAATTGGCGACAGTAGAAAATTATTTTTTGAATAATTTACTATAGAAAAGGCAATCCCTGGCGCACTTAAAATTTGCGACAGTATAAAATTATTTTTTGAATAATTTACTATAGAAAAGGCAATCCCTGGCGTAATTAAAATTTGCGACAGTTGAAAATTATTTTGTGAGAAATTTACTATAGAAAAGGCAATCCGTGGCGTAATTAAAATTTGCTACAGTTGAAAATTATTTTTTGAATAATTTACTATAGAAAAGGCAATCCCTGGAGTATTTAAAATTTGCGACAGTAAGAAATTAATTTGTGAGAAATTTACTATATTAAAGGCAATCCCTGGCGTAATTAAAATTTGCGATAGTATAAAATTATTTTTTGAATAATTTACTATAGAAAAGGCAATCCCTGGCGTAATTAAAATTTGCGACAGTAGAAAATTATTTTTTGAATAATTTACTATAGAAAAGGCAATCCCTGGCGAAATTAAAATTTGCGACAGTAGAAAATTATTTTTTGAATAATTTACTATAGAAAAGGCAATCCCTGGCGTAATTAAAATTTGCGACAGTTGAAAATTATTTTTTGAATAATTTACTATATAAAAGGCAATCCCTGGCGTAATTAAAATTTGCGACAGTAGAAAATTATTTTTTGCAAAATTTACTATAGAAAAGGCAATCCCTGGCGTAATTAAAATTTGCGACAGTAGAAAATTATTTTTTGAATAATTTACTATAGAAAAGGCAATCCCTGTCGCAATTACAATTTGCGACAGTAAAAAATTATTTTTTGAAAAATTTACTATAGAAAAGGCAATCCCTGGCGTAATTAAAATTTGCGACAGTAGAAAATTATTTTTTGAATAATTTACTATAGAAAAGGCAATCCCTGGCGTAATTAAAATTTGCGACAGTTTGAAAATTATTTTGTGAGAAATTTACTATAGAAAAGGCAATCCCTGGCGTAATTAAAATTTGCGACAGTTGAAAATTATTTTTTTAATAATTTACTATAGAAAAGGCAATCCCTGGCGCAATTAAAATTGGCGACAGTAGAAAATTATTTTTTGAATAATTTACTATAGAAAAGGCAATCCCTGGCGCACTTAAAATTTGCGACAGTATAAAATTATTTTTTGAATAATTTACTATAGAAAAGGCAATCCCTGGCGTAATTAAAATTTGCGACAGTTGAAAATTATTTTGTGAGAAATTTACTATAGAAAAGGCAATCCGTGGCGTAATTAAAATTTGCTACAGTTGAAAATTATTTTTTGAATAATTTACTATAGAAAAGGCAATCCCTGGAGTATTTAAAATTTGCGGCAGTAAGAAATTAATTTGTGAGAAATTTACTATATTAAAGGCAATCCCTGGCGTAATTAAAATTTGCGATAGTATAAAATTATTTTTTGAATAATTTACTATAGAAAAGGCAATCCCTGGCGTAATTAAAATTTGCGACAGTAGAAAATTATTTTTTGAATAATTTACTATAGAAAAGGCAATCCCTGGCGCACTTAAAATTTGCGACAGTATAAAATTATTTTTTGAATAATTTACTATATAAAAGGCAATCCCTGGCGCAATTAAAATTTGCGGCAGTTGAAAATTATTTTTTGAATAATTTACTATATAGAAAAGGCAATCCCTGGCGTAATTAAAATTTGCGACAGTAAAAAATTATTTTTTGAATAATTTACTATAGAAAAGGCAATCCCTGGCGTAATTAAAATTTGCGACAGTAGAAAATTATTTTTTGAATAATTTACTATAGAAAAGGCAATCCCTGTCGCAATTACAATTTGCGACAGTAAAAAATTATTTTTTGAAAAATTTACTATAGAAAAGGCAATCCCTGGCGTAATTAAAATTTGCGACAGTAGAAAATTATTTTTTGAATAATTTACTATAGAAAAGGCAATCCCTGGCACACTTAAAATTTGCGACAGTAGAAAATTATTTTTTGAATAATTTACTATATAAAAGGCAATCCCTGGCGCAATTAAAATTTGCGACAGTTGAAAATTATTTTTTGAATAATTTACTATAGAAAAGGCAATCCCTGGGATATTTAAAATTTGCGACAGTTGAAAATTATTTTTTGAATAATTTACTATATAAAAGGCAATCCCTGGCGTAATTAAAATTTGCGATAGTATAAAATTATTTTTTGAATAATTTACTATAGAAAAGGCAATCCCTGGCGTAATTAAAATTTGCGACAGTAGAAAATTATTTTTTGAATAATTTACTATAGAAAAGGCAATCCCTGGCGTAATTAAAATTTGCGACAGTAGAAAATTATTTTTTTGAATAATTTACTATAGAATAGGCAATCCCTGGCGCAATTAAAATTTGCGACAGTAGAAAATTATTTTTTGAATTATTTACTATAGAAAAGGCAATCCCTGGCGCACTTAAAATTTGCGACAGTATAAAATTATTTTTTGAATAATTTACTATAGAAAAGGCAATCCCTGGCGTATTTAAAATTTGCGACAGTATAAAATTATTTTTTGAATAATTTACTATAGAAAAGGCAATCCCTGGCGTAATTAAAATTTGCGACAGTTGAAAATTATTTTTGAATAATTTACTATAGAAAAGGCAATCCCTGGCGTATTTAAAATTTGCGACAGTAAGAAATTAATTTGTGAGAAAATTTACTATATAAAAGGCAATCCTTGGCGTAATTAAAATTTGCGATAGTATAAAATTATTTTTTGAATAATTTACTATAGAAAAGGCAATCCCTGGCGTAATTAAAATTTGCGACAGTAGAAAATTATTTTTTGAATAATTTACTATAGAAAAGGCAATCCCTGGCGTAATTAAAATTTGCGACAGTAGAAAATTATTTTTTGAATAATTTACTATAGAAAAGGCAATCCCTGGCGTAATTAAAATTTGCGACAGTTGAAAATTATTTTTTGAATAATTTACTATATAAAAGGCAATCCCTGGCGCAATTAAAATTTGCGACAGTTGAAAATTATTTTTTGAATAATTTACTATAGAAAAGGCAATCCCTGGCGCAATTAAAATTTGCGACAGTAAAAAATTATTTTTTGAATAATTTACTATATAAAAGGCAATCCCTGGCGCAATTAAAATTTGCGACAGTTGAAAATTATTTTTTGAATAATTTACTATAGAAAAGGCAATCCCTGGCGTATTTAAAATTTGCGACAGTATAAAATTATTTTTTGAATAATTTACTATAGAAAAGGCAATCCCTGGCGCAATTAAAATTTGCGATAGTAAAAAATTATTTTTTGAATAATTTACTGTAGAAAAGCAATCCCTGTCGCAATTAAAATTTGCGACAGTATAAAATTATTTTTTGAATAATTTACTATAGAAAAGGCAATCCCTGGCGCAATTAAAATTTGCGACAGTAAAAAATTATTTTTTGAATAATTTACTATAGAAAAGGCAATCCCTGGCGTAATTAAAATTTGCGACAGTTGAAAATTATTTTGTGAGAAATTTACTATAGAAAAGGCAATCCCTGGCGTAATTAAAATTTGCGACAGTTGAAAATTATTTTTTTAATAATTTACTATAGAAAAGGCAATCCCTGGCGCACTTAAAATTTGCGACACTAGAAAATTATTTTTTGAAAAATTTACTATAGAAAAGCCAATTCCTGGCGCAATTAAAATTTGCGACAGCAGAAAATTATTTTTTGAATAATTTACTATAGAAAAGACAATCCCTGGCGCAATTTCAATTTGCGACAGTTGAAAATTATTTTTTGAATAATTTACTATAGAAAAGGCAATCCCTGGCGCAATTAAAATTTGCGACAGTATAAAATTATTTTTTGAATAATTTACTATATAAAAGGCAATCCCTGGCGCAATTAAAATTTGCGACAGTTGAAAATTATTTTTTGAATAATTTACTATAGAAAAGGCAATCCCTGTCGCAATTAAAATTTGCGACAGTAAAAAATTATTTTTTGAATAATTTACTATATAAAAGGCAATCCCTGGGGCAATTAAAATTTGCGACAGTTGAAATTATTTTTTGAATAATTTACTATAGAAAAGGCAATCCCTGGCGTAATTAAAATTTGCGACAGTAAAAAATTATTTTTTGAATAATTTACTATAGAAAAGGCAATCCCTGGCGCAATTAAAATTTGCGACAGTATAAAATTATTTTTTGAATAATTTACTATAGAAAAGGCAATCCCTGGCGTATTTAAAATTTGCGACAGTATAAAATTATTTTTTGAAAAATTTACTATAGGAAAGGCAATCCCTGGCGTAATTAAAATTTGCGACATTTGAAAATTATTTTTTGAATAATTTACTATAGAAAAGGCAATCCCTGGCGTAATTAAAATTTGCGACAGTTGAAAATTATTATTTGAATAATTTACTATAGAAAAGGCAATCCTGGCGCACTTAAAATTTGCGACAGTAGAAAATTATTTTTTGAATAATTTACTATAGAAAAGGCAATCCCTGGCGCACTTAAAATTTGCGACAGTAAAAAATTATTTTTTGAATAATTTACTATAGAAAAGGCAATCCCTGGGATATTTAAAATTTGCGACAGTATAAAATTATTTTTTGAATAATTTACTATAGAAAAGGCAATCCCTGGCGTTATTAAAATTTGCGACAGTATAAAATTATATTTTGAATAATTTACTATAGAAAAGGCAATCCCTGGCGCACTTAAAATTTGCGACAGTAGAAAATTATTTTTTGAATAATTTACTATAGAAAACGCAATCCCTGGCGCAATTAAAATTTGCGACAGTATAAAATTATTTTTTTAATAATTTACTATATAAAAGGCAATCCTGGTGTATTTAAAACTTGCGATAGTAAAAAATTATTTTTTGAATAATTTACTATAGAAAAGGCAATCCCTGGCGTAATTAAAATTTGCGACAGTAGAAAATTATTTTTTGAATAATTTACTATAGAAAAGGCAATCCCTGGCGCAATTAAAATTTGCGATAGTAAAAAATTATTTTTGAATAATTTACTATAGAAAAGGCAATCCCTGGCGCACTTAAAATTTGCGACAGTAGAAAATTATTTTTTGAATAATTTACTATAGAAAAGGCAGTCCCTGGCGCACTTAAAATTTGCGACAGTAGAAAATTATTTTTTGAATAATTTACTATAGAAAAGGCAATCCCTGGCGTAATTAAAATTTGCGACAGTAGAAAATTAGTTTTTGAATTATTTACTATAGAAAAGGCAATCCCTGGCGCACTTAAAATTTGCGACAGTAGAAAATTATTTTTTGAATAATTTACTATAGAAAAGGCAATCCCTGGCGCAATTAAAATTTGCGACAGTATAAAATTATTTTTTGAATAATTTACTATATAAAAGGCAATCCCTGGCGTATTTAAAATTTGCGACAGTAGAAAATTATTTTTTGAATAATTTACTATAGAAAAGGCAATCCCTGGCGTAATTAAAATTTGCGACAGTAGAAAATTATTTTTTGAATAATTTACTATAGAATAGGCAATCCCTGGAGCAATTAAAATTTGCGATAGTAAAAAATTATTTTTTGAATAATTTACTATAGAAAAGGCAATCCCTGGCGTATTTAAAATTTGTGACAGTAAAAAAATTATTTTTTGAATAATTTTACTATAGAAAAGGCAATCCCTGGCGTAATTAAAATTTGCGACAGTTGAAAATTATTTTTTGAATAATTTACTATAGAAAAGGCAATCCCTGGCGTATTTTAAAATTTGCGACAGTAAGAAATTAATTTGTGAGAAATTTACTATATAAAAGGCAATCCCTGGCGTAATTAAAATTTGCGATAGTATAAAATTATTTTTTGAATAATTTACTATAGAAAAGGCAATCCCTGGCGTAATTAAAATTTGCGACAGTAGAAAATTATTTTTTGAATAATTTACTATAGAAAAGGCAATCCCTGGCGCAATTAAAATTTGCGACAGTAAAAAATTATTTTTTGAATAATTTACTATATAAAAGGCAATCCCTGGCGCAATTAAAATTTGAGACAGTTGAAAATTATTTTTTGAATAATTTACTATAGAAAAGGCAATCCCTGGCGTATTTAAAATTTGCGACAGTATAAAAATTATTTTTTGAATAATTTACTATAGAAAAGGCAATCCCTGGCGCAATTAAAATTTGCGATAGTAAAAAATTATTTTTTGAATAATTTACTGTAGAAAAGGCAATCCCTGGCGTAATTAAATTTGCGGACAGTAGAAAATTATTTTTTGAATAATTTACTATAGAAAAGGCAATCCCTGGCGCAATTAAAATTTGCGACAGAAAAAAAATTATTTTTTGAATAATTTACTATATAAAAGGCAATCCCTGGCGCAATTAAAATTTGCGACAGTTGAAAATTATTTTTTGAATAATTTACTATAGAAAAGGCAATCCCTGGCGTATTTAAAATTTGCGACAGTATAAAATTATTTTTGAATAATTTACTATAGAAAAGGCAATCCCTGGCGCAATTTAAAATTTGCGATAGTAAAAAATTATTTTTTGAATAATTTACTGTAGAAAAGCAAACCCTGGCGCAATTAAAATTTGCGACAGTAGAAAATTATTTTTTGAATAATTTACTATAGAATAGGCAATCCCTGGCGCAATTAAAATTTGCGATAGTAAAAAATTATTTTTTGAATAATTTACTATAGAAAAGGCAATCCCTGGCGTAATTAAAATTTGCGACAGTTGAAAATTATTTTTTGAATAATTTACTATATAAAAGGCAATCCTGGCGCAATTAAAATTTGCGACAGTTGAAAATTATTTTTTGAATAATTTACTATAGAAAAGGCAATCCCTGGCGCAATTAAAATTTGCGACAGTAAAAAATTATTTTTTGAATAATTTACTATATAAAAGGCAATCCCTGGCGCAATTAAAATTTGCGACAGTTGAAAATTATTTTTTGAATAATTTACTATAGAAAAGGCAATCCCTGGCGTATTTAAAATTTGCGACAGTATAAAATTATTTTTTGAATAATTTACTATAGAAAAGGCAATCCCTGGCGCAATTAAAATTTGCGATAGTAAAAAATTATTTTTTGAATAATTTACTGTAGAAAAGCAATCCTGTCGCAATTAAAATTTGCGACAGTATAAAATTATTTTTTGAATAATTTACTATAGAAAAGGCAATCCCTGCGCAATTAAAATTTGCGACAGTAAAAAATTATTTTTTGAATAATTTACTTTAGAAAAGGCAATCCCTGGCGTAATTAAAATTTGCGACAGTTGAACATTATTTTGTGAGAAATTTTACTATAGAAAAGGCAATCCCTGGCGTAATTAAAATTTGCGACAGTTGAAAATTATTTTTTGAATAATTTACTATAGAAAAGGCAATCCCTGGCGCACTTAAAATTTGCGACAGTAGAAAATTATTTTTTGAAAAATTTACTATAGAAAAGGCAATTCCTGGCGCAATTAAAATTTGCGACAGTAGAAAATTATTTTTTGAATAATTTACTATAGAAAAGGCAATCCCTGGCGCAATTTCAATTTGCGACAGTTGAAAATAATTTTTTGAATAATTTACTATAGAAAAGGCAATCCCTGGCGCAATTAAAATTTGCGACAGTATAAAATTATTTTTTGAATAATTTACTATATAAAAGGCAATCCCTGGCGCAATTAAAATTTGCGACAGTTGAAAATTATTTTTTGAATAATTTACTATAGAAAAGGCAATCCCTGTCGCAATTAAAATTTGCGACAGTAAAAAATTATTTTTTGAATAATTTACTATATAAAAGGCAATCCTGGCGCAATTAAAATTTGCGACAGTTGAAAATTATTTTTTGAATAATTTACTATAGAAAAGGCAATCCCTGGCGTAATTAAAATTTGCGACAGTAAAAAATTATTTTTTGAATAATTTACTATAGAAAAGGCAATCCCTGGCGCAATTAAAATTTGCGACAGTATAAAATTATTTTTGAATAATTTACTATAGAAAAGGCAATCCCTGGCGTATTTAAAATTTGCGACAGTATAAAATTATTTTTTGAAAAATTTACTATAGAAAAGGCAATCCCTGGCGTAATTAAAATTTGCGACAGTTGAAAATTATTTTTTGAATAATTTACTATAGAAAAGGCAATCCTGGCGTAATTAAAATTTGCGACAGTTGAAAATTATTATTTGAATAATTTACTATAGAAAAGGCAATCCCTGGCGCACTTAAAATTTGCGACAGTAGAAAATTATATTTTTGAATAATTTACTATAGAAAAGGCAATCCCTGGCGCACTTAAAATTTGCGACAGTAAAAAATTATTTTTTGAATAATTTACTATAGAAAAGGCAATCCCTGGGATATTTAAAATTTGCGACAGTATAAAATTATTTTTTGAATAATTTACTATAGAAAAGGCAATCCCTGGCGTTATTAAAATTTGCGACAGTAGAAAATTATTTTTTGAATAATTTACTATAGAAAAGGCAATCCCTGGCGCAATTAAAATTTGCGACAGTATAAAATTATTTTTTTAATAATTTACTATATAAAAGGCAATCCCTGGTGTATTTAAAACTTACGATAGTAAAAAATTATTTTTTTGAATAATTTACTATAGAAAAGGCAATCCCTGGCGTAATTAAAATTTGCGACAGTAGAAAATTATTTTTTGAATAATTTACTATAGAAAAGGCAATCCCTGGCGCAATTAAAATTTGCGATAGTAAAAAATTATTTTTGAATAATTTACTATAGAAAAGGCAATCCCTGGCGCACTTAAAATTTGCGACAGTAGAAAATTATTTTTTGAATAATTTACTATAGAAAAGAGAGTTCCTGGCGCACTTAAAATTTGCGACAGTAGAAAATTATTTTTTGAATAATTTACTATAGAAAAGGCAATCCCTGGCGTAATTAAAATTTGCGACAGAAGAAAATTAGTTTTTTGAATTATTTACTATAGAAAAGGCAATCCCTGGCGCACTTAAAATTTGCGACAGTAGAAAATTATTTTTTGAATAATTTACTATAGAAAATGCAATCCCTGGCGCAATTAAAATTTG